>JAMYXO010003698.1:0-19395 GCA_033310375.1 Conus canariensis | reverse complement strand
AAATTTTTTTGGGGCAAGATTCATGGAATCAGGAAGCAATGGCAGTGGGCAGAATCAGCCGAGGCAGAGCTTCTATTTACATTAATAATAGCTGCCAATCACTGCTCTCCTCCAAACATCCCCCCCCCCCCCCCCCCCCCCCATATTAATTATTTTTTTTTTGACTTAAAGCTTTGAGGGGGAAAGCAAATATTTCCCCCCTATTCTTATTTTTTAAAAACATTGACATGGAGGAAAAAAAAATTAGGAAAAGGTTTTTGAGAAAAAGAATGAAACTAAGAAGAAAAAAAATGAGAATGAGTGTGTTTTCCCTGATTACTTTGGTTTGTCTGAACACGGTTATCTGTGCACGTCCTCAATGAAAAGGTGCCGCACCACTGAACACGTCAGGACTTGGGAAGGGGCAACGCCCCTTTGCTCTTTCCCCCAACCGTTGGCGTTTGGTAACTGCTCCGGGTTCAAACTTGTGTGGAGACCCCAGGGAGGGGTGGCTCCTTTGCGCAACCAAATGGCGGGTGTTTAAATCCTTTGGTAAAAAGGTCGGGTTGGGGGGGTCCCGGTTCCCAAAGTGGGTGTTTTAATTTTTGGGGTAAAAAGGTACAGGGTTTGCCCTTGTTTAAAAACCAAAGGGTGCGGTGTTAACCTATGTTTTAACAGGTCAGGGAAAGGGCTGGCCCTTGTTAAACAGCCAACATGAGGCTTTAAATCCTGTGATAACAGGCTGGGTTCCCCCTTTATTAACAACCAAAGGGTTTTATGGGTTAATCCTAGATAAAAAGGTACAGGGCAAGGTGCGTCCTAGGGTTAACGCCAAACGTGCGGTTTTTTAAATTTTCCTGTGATAACGGTACGGGTTATTCTAAGTTAACAACTAAAAAAATCGGCGTTAATCCTAAAACAGGTACAGAGCAAGGATTCAAACGGGTTTTGCTAGGCATGAGGTCTTTTGTTCTGAGTACTCGTTCAAAAAAAATCAGTGTGCCAAATGTGAAAAGCACCCCCAAAACTTGTTGGGGGAAATCATCTTGAAACTTCTCAAAGAATGGCACAGTAACCCCTTGTCTGGAAAAAACGATGAACATGACAACGGACAATTGCCCACTGCAGTTGTTTATGATACAAGACACACCAAACAATGAGCAATTTTCATGGGGGACATGGACAAGACGAAGGCATGGTTCACTTTCTTTCTAACACAAATTAGTAAAAATCAGAACAAGCCCTCCCCCCAAAAAAAAAAACAGACTGTTTTTTTTCCCTTTTTATGTGTTCATGCTACTGTTTCTTTCTCAAAACTTCATTGATTTACAAAATTTACTACATTACATTCCAGGGAATAAAAATCCTTATGTTCTAAACAAAGGAGTTACTTTTGTTGTCAAAATTTAGACACAATTCTTGAAGAGTTATGGACCCTTCATGATTTTAGACCAATGTCACAGTTGCCATGCGCCAACATCAGCTCCATTCCTGTTTTTTTTTTTTTTTTTTTTTTTTTTCCCAGATCAGCTATTCTGATTCAAAAACCTCTCCCCACCTCTACCAGCCAATTTGTTGTGAGAAGTTGGAGTTACTTTTCCCGTGCTAAAACCTCCTTCTGCAATTAAAGGCATTTTCTTTTCTAGTGAAGTAATTTTTTTTTATCATTAAAAATGAATTTTCCAGTAAATTCATTGCTTTTTTACTTTTGTAATGCAATACTTTAGCAACCTTTGAAAAAGGGGCAAAATTTCATTTACAATTTTTTCTTTTCAGTTCAAAACTACAATCTTCAACAACAAAATTTCTTTACACAGTCAAACCAGCACTGTATCTAACCTGCAGTTTGGTGGGTTTTGGTGAACTGAAGCAGAAGGAAGAGTTGTACAATGGGTTAAAAACCTTCCTATGCTTTCCTTGTCCGCAGTTTGGATACCAAGCCTCGACCAACGTAACACGATCACTTGGATAATACAGGTTTGCTGGATGAGTTTAAAAACAGCTCACTGTCCAAAGTTTCTGATTGAGTATTTTAGCAAACATGAGAGAAAGGAAGGAGAAAACAAATTCTTCTCCACATTCAACTTTTGAATTATGCTCCGAGTGGCTCCCACATACTGTTAAGTACAACTGCATAACTGAGAAACACAAGCTTGGGATTAAAGAACAACAACAAAAAAAAGACAAAGTTTTGATCTGGTGTAAAAAACTCTTCCCATTTCTAAAAAACCCTTGTAATCTCCAATGAAATAATAAACATAACAAGCGCAAGAAAAAAGAGAACTTTTACACCAGATAAAATGCAGAACATAAAGGCACCCATTTTCATGCCCCATTTGTGTGTAGTCTGCATACACCCCCTTTAAATGAGTCACAATTAAAATGTAAACATTTTTATCAAGTCAAAAACTTTGGTACAAACAGTCTGCTTTTACCAAGAAACGGGTTTACAGGTTTGAATGCCCCCAAAAAACCTTCACACGTTATGGAAACAGTAATTTTTTACACTTTAGTATTCAAAATAAATTTGAGATTATATGCATTGTACAGTATGAAACGCAAATTTTTCAAATCTCACAAACGTAATGGCTTCTTCTGTCAGAGATTGTGAAGGGGATCCTTTCTCGCATGCAGTCAGGGGCCAGCGCCATATATTGGGTGCTCACGATGCCACGAGCTGGCAATACACAGCCAAAAGCTGAAAACAAGACGACGGGAATTACACACAGCAAAGGCAAGGAACCACCTGCATGCCAAAACAGGAAAAAAAAAAAAAAACAGCAACGTCAGAGAACACAGGAGACACTGCAGTACTTCAAAAGCAAGACTAAAAAAAAGTTTGCTTATAGATATTACCTAGATAACACTGAAGATGTAACACTGAACAACATACAAGTCTGTCGTAAAAAATTAAGCCAATCACAAAAAAAAAACCACCCCTAGAACCACTGTCCCTTTCTACTCTCACGTGAACACTTGTGAATACACAAATAGCTCACTGTAACCTTAACTGGGAAACATTTTCTAAAATTGAAAGGTACTTATGTACAATGTCAAAAAGGCTGTTCATTTCTATAGTTAGAAGATCAAAATTTGTGCTTTTACTGGGTTTTCCTTTAACCCTGTCACTCAGCTGGGGGGGGAGGGGGGGGGGGGGTGCAGCAGAATCAGTAGTTACCAATGGAAGAGAGGTGAGAGAGGGAGAGAGGGAGGTTGAAGGCCGCTGATTCCTGCCAACAGCTGAAGCAGGCAGACCAAGCCGGAGGAGTCTGAAACACAGAAATCCTCAGCTGGACACTCTGTGAACCAAAAATCCCTAGAGCCTGAAATCCTGAAAATCAACCCATAAAACACCAAAACCCTACAGCCTGTAAGCCTGAATCCCCCTATAAAAAAAAACCCCAAAATCCCTTTTAAAAACCGAAAAAGCCTGAGTCGCCCTTTTAAACCCCAAAAATCCCAAAGGCCTGAAAGCCTGAATCGCCCTTAAAAACCCAAACCCAAAAAGGGTATCCAGGAGCCCCAGTCATAGCCAAAGCCAAACAACTTTCCCCCACCCCAAAAAGCCTGAAAAAAGGTTCTTGTCCAACTACCAACTGGGTCTAAAAATACAATGAGGTTTTTAAAACGGAAAACCTAAGGGACCGGGTAAACTTCAAATATAAGGGATTCCACTATAAAAGAATTGATGCAGGTTTTTTTGATAAAAAGACCCAGTATTAAATCTACAGTAACGATGGAGACATCTAGCCAGAGATTGAAAGGGAGGTGTCTTTATGTTTCAAAATCTTTGTTCCAAAAAAAAAAAAAAAAAAAAAAAAAAAAAAAAAAAAGACCCCACAAATCCACCTACAAGGAATTGTGGCTTTTTTCTACACATGAGATCCTAACAGTTTATGTCCAAAGCAAGTCCTTGACATGTCCGTAGTTCAGCAACATTGAAGACTTGAATTGGACAGCGAAACTCCTAACAAGTCAAGTAACACACTTTTAAACAAGATCCCAATGGCTGCTGTAGGTCTGACGATTGCTCTGAGGTACAAGCCTTGAAGACCTAACCCCTAACCAAACCTTGGCGACTGCCCATGATCCTCCCCAGACTTCTCCAGCCATTGGCTACCCAGCACCCCAGGTGGACACTCAAAGCGTTTCTAATGAGGGAATCCAGGACAGTTTTCCAGGCATTACAGAGGTCGTCCCCATCCAGTAAATGGCCGCACTGGATGGGGGCGTTCACCTCACAGTTCATGCTGAGTCAGGCACGACAGGGAATGACCAGCTGGTCTGAAGTGCCACACCCACCCTGCAAAGAACATTGTGACATGAGAACACAGGCACAACATGGAACTGAAACAGTTGTCTGAAGAAACCAACACAGACATAGCAAAAATGAGAACACAGGCACAAAACAGAGAAAAAATGAACGCTTGGTCTGAATAAGTACCAACACAGATTTTAGCAAACACTGAGAAACACAGGCACAACAGAGAAACTGAAAGTTGGGTTGTTGTGAAGTACACCCCCCTGCAACATAGACACAGCAACACGGGAGAAAACACAGGCACAACAGAGAATTGAATTGGGTCTGAAGTGCCACCACCGCAAATAGACACCAGCAACACTGAAAACAAAAAGGCCACAACAGAGAACTGAATAGCTGGTCTGAAGTACAACCCAAAACCCACACAGCAACACTGAGAAAAAAGGGCCCACAACAGGGAACCAAATATTTGGTGTTGAAGGTAACATCACCCTGAAAAACTCAAACACAGCAAACTGAGAACACATGGAAAGAACACTGGGTGTTCAATCCACACAGGGAAACCGCAGCAAATGCACCTCAAAGCGAAAATCTTCTGCCATGATTTGTTCTTTATTGTTTTCTCCAGTTCTGAGTTGGTGCAAATGTTTACAACAGAGATGCTCTGTGTGTTTTGTGTGTGTGTGTGCTTGCACGAAAACGTGGGTGTATGTTTTGTGTCTGAGAGAGAGAGACTCTTGTTGTGTGTGTGTGTGTGTGTGTGGTGTGTGTTTTTTGTGTGTGTAGCGCAAGTGTTGGAGAGAGGAGAGAGAGGGAGAGAGGGAGAGACCATGTGTGTGTGTGTGTGTGTTGGTGAGAGAGAGGAGAGAGAGAGCGAGAGGCATGTGTGTATTGTGTGTGTTGTTTGAGAGTATATCAAGGGTATGTGTGTGGTTTGGAACTGTTGGGGGTTTATTTGTGCTATATTGTGTCTCTGTGTAGGGCACGCTTGCAAGAAACTGTTTTCATGACGTATGGGAGGTTTATGTGGTTCATGATTTTGCAAGGAACGTGGGTGCCCCCATGTCCGAGTACGAATGTGGCACGTGCATTCAGCGTTTTTTGCTTTGTTTGGGGTATTTTCCCCGTTTCAGGGCTAAAGAAAGAGTACGATACTCAGGGGGTGCTTCTGCCAAAGCCCAGAAGGCATTTGGGCCCTTGGGAGCCGCTGGGGTTTTTTTCTCCCCTCTGGAGCAGGTGTTGAGGAGCATCTTCTGGCTCCTCACTGAAACCGTCGACACTCCACACCTTGAAGGCCCCCTCTCAATTCAAAGCAGCACTAAATGAACCAGAAAGGTCAGGCACCCCCCTCAAATCTTTTTTGTTTCTGAATTTCACATGAATCTTGCAGCCATTAAATTTTGACTGTTTTAAATCCACCGCAAAACGGCCCAACAAAACTATTTGCCCCAAATCCATATTTATTTTTAGCACAGAGCAAATCATAACTAATCACCAAAAGTTCACCTGAAAACATTTATATATACAGAGGGTTGCAAACTTTTCATCTAGAACTGACCAAATGACAAAGGAACATGCCAGTGAAAGACATTTACAACTTTATGTATTATGTTTTCCTTTTCAGATTTTCTATATGGCCAGATTGCAGTCTGCCAGCATAAAAACAATCTCTCTCCCCTTTTATCCACTTTAGTTACCCATTCTTTCATTTTCTTACCTTCACTCAGCCCATGGCAAAATTTCTAATGACCCATCCCCAAGAACAAATGTGCAATCACACCACACACACCACACAACACAACCACACACACACAACAACCAATTTCAACACACACACAAAACACACCACAAACCCCCAAACCCACCCCAAAAACCAACAAAACACAACAACCCCCCCACCAACAAAACAAAACAACCACCACTCACTCACCCACACACACACCACCCACATACCCCACCACACACCACACAACACCACACACACACACACTCTCTTCACACAAAACAAAACACAGTGACCTCTGGCACTCACTGGTTGGGACGTGTGGAGGCGGCGGCTCCTGTCCCATCAAGTGTTGTCGTTTGTGTTGAGGAGGTCCTTTCTCCAGGCCCGTTCATGTCCAGGGCCGCCTTTTATCTGCTTGAACATGATGTCCGGCGGCTGTTCCAATGTGGCCACCGCCGTGCTGCGCAGATTCTTTTCTGTATGCTGGGTTTGGGCGGAGCATGGTGGCTCTCAAATATACTGTGGTTCTGTGTCGAAAGACGTTTTCTGTTTTGCCTTGCAGGGCTGCAATCAGAGCAATAAGGGTTTGAGCGTGTAAATTCCCCAATTTATTCTGCAATTTTTGCGGGTAAGGATGTTGTGAGTGTTTTTCTACGAAAAAAATTTTAAAAATTTAGTTGATTTTTAGGGTTTTCCACAATCCCCTCCTTCACTGTTACAGAAAAGTTCCCCGGGGAATTTAATGCTGTTTTTTTGATCTTTGTCTAAAAATTTTTGGGGCTGAAATTTTTTATGAGAAAGAAACAGACAGACAGAAAGCATCAAAAAAAAGAAAATCGAGATTTTTTTAAAATGCTCAAATTTTAAAAAAAAAATTTTTTTAAACCCCCAAAAAATTTTTTTTTTTTAAAAAATTTTCCCCCCGGGGAAAAAATTTTTAAAAAAAAAAAAAAAAAAAAAAAACCCCAAAAAAAAAAAAAAAACCCCCCCCCAAAAAAAAAAAAAAAAAAAAAACCCCAAAAAAAAAAACCCCCCCAAAAAAACCATTTTTTTTTTTAAAAAAAAAAAAAAAATTTTTTAAAAAAAAAAAAAAAAAAAAAAAAAGGGGGAAAAAAAAACCCCCCCCCCCCCCCCCCCCCCCCCCCCAAAAAAAAAAAAAACCCCCCCCCCAAAACCCAAAAAAAAAAAGGGGGGGGGGGGGGGGGGGGGGGGGGGAACCCCCCGGGGGTTTGGGGGGGGGGGGGGGGAAAACCCCCCCCCTTTTGGGGGGGGCCCGGGTTGGGGGGGGGGGGTTTTTTGGCCCGGGGGGGGTTTTTGGGGGCCCGGGGGGGGGGGGGGGGTTTGGGGCCCGGGGGGGGGTTTTGGGCGGGGGGGGGGTTTCCCCCAAAAACTTTTTTGGCCCGGGGGGGGGGCCCTTTTTTTGGGGGGCCCCCCCCCCCCGGGGGCCCCCCCCCCCCCCCCTTTTTTTTTCCCCCCCCCCGGGGGGGGTTTTTGGGGGGCCCCCCCCCCCCCCCCCCCCCGGCTGGCCCCCCCCCCCCCCCCGGGGCCCCCCCCTTCCCCCCCCCCCCTTTTTTTGGGGGGGGGCCCCCCCCCCCGGGGGCCCCCCCCTTTGGGGCCCCCCCCCCCCCCGGGGGCCCCCCCCCCCTTGGGAAAAGTTTTTTTTCCCCCCCCGGGGGGGGAAAAAAACCCCCCCCCCCGGGGGGCCCAAAAAAAAAAAAAAATTTTGGGGGCCCCCCCCCCCGGGGGCCCCCCCCCCCCCCCCCCCAAAAAAAAAAAAAAAAAACCCCCCCCCCCCCCCAAAAAAACCCCCCAAAAACCCCCGGGGGGGCCCCCCCCCCCCCCCCCCCGGGGGGGGGGGGCCCCCCCCCCGGGGGAAAATTTTCCGTGGGGGGGCCCCCCCCCCCCCCCCCCCCGGGGGGGGGAACCCCCCCCGGTGGGGGGGGGGGGGGGGGGGTTTTTTTTTTCCCCCCCCCCCCCCCCCCCTTTTTGGGGGCCTTTTTCCCCCCCCCCCCCCCCCCCCCCTTTTTCCCCCCCCCCCCTTTTTTTCCCCCTTTCCCCTTTTTTTTCCCCCCCCCCCCCCCCCCCCTTTTTTCCCCCCCCTTTCCCCCCCTTTTTTTAAAAAAAAAAAAAAAAAAAGGGTTTTTTTTTCCCCCAAAATTTTTTTGGGTTTTTAAAAAAAAAAAAAATTTTTTTTTTGGGGGTTTTTTTTTAAAAAAAATTTTGGGGGGAAAAAAAAAAAAAAAAGGGGTTTTTTTGGGCCAAAAAAATTTGAACTTTTAAAAAAAATTTTTAAAAAAAGGGGGGGGGGGGGGGGGGGAAAAAAAATTTTGGGAACAAAAAAAAAAAAAAGGGGGAAAAGGGGTTTTTGGGGGGGTTTTTTTTTTAAAAAAACCCTTTAAAAAAAAAAAAATTTTTTTTTTTTTTTTTTTTTTTTCCCCTTTTAAAAAAAACCCCTTTTTTTTTTTTTTTTTAAAAAATTTTTAAAACCTTTTAAAAAAAAAAAAAAAAAGGGGGTTTTTTTTTTTTTTTAAAACCCTTTTAACAAAAAAAAAAAACCCCAAAAAAAATTTTTTTTTTTTTTTAAAAAAAAAAATTTTTTTTTTAAAAAATTTTTAAAAAACCCAAAAAAAAGGGGTTTTTTTTTTTAAAAAAATAAAAAAAAAAAAAAAAAACCCCCAAAAAAAATTTTTTCTTTTCACCAAAAAATTTTTTCCTTTTAAAAAAAAAAAAAAAAAAAAGGGGTTTTTTTTTTTTGGGGGAAAAAAAAAAACCCCAAAAAAAATTTTTTTTTAAAAAAAAAACCCCCCCTTTTTTTTTTTTTTCCCCCCCCCCAAAAATTTTAAAAACAAAAAAAGGGGAAAAAAAAAATTTTTTTTAAAAAATTAAAAAAAAAAAAAAAAAAAATTTTTTTGGGGAAAAAAAAAAAACCCCCAAATTTTTAAAAATTTTTTTCTTTTTTAAAAAAAAACCCAAAAAAAAAAAAAAAAAATTTTTTTTTTCCGGGTTTTTTTTCCCCCCAAAAAATTTTTTTTTCCCCAAAACCAAAAAAACCGGGGTTTTTTAAAAAACCCAAAAAAGGGAAAAAACCAAAAAAAAAAATTTTAAAAAAAAAAAAAAGGGGGTTTTAAAAAAAAAAAAAAAACCCCAAAAAAAAAAAAGGGGTTTTTCCCCATTTTTTCCCTTTTAAAAAAAAAAAACCCCCCCAAAAACCTTTTTTTTTTTTGGGAAAAAAAAAGGGTTTTTTTCCCCCCCTTTTAAAAAATTTTTTTTTTTTTAAAAAAAAACCTTTTTTAAACTTTTTCCCCCCAACCAAAAAAAAAAAGGGGGGTTTTTTTTTTTTTTAAAAAAAAAGTCCAAAAACAAACATGTGTTTTCTGTCTGTTTCTTGTAATTGTAACATTTTAGAAAAACAAAAAAATGGTTATTTATCAGTTAACTCTGTAACATATGAAAAAAAAAAACAAAAAAGGGTGAAAATTTGGGGTCATGTCGTCAAAAAAACCGTAAACATTATAGCACACCCCCAAAAAACATGGTGAAATTCGTCAGATCTTCTTTAACTCTGTAACATATAGCACACAACAAACAGGGGGTTATCAGTGTCTCGTAACTCTGAAAAAACATATAGCAGAGAAAAAAAAACATGGTGTATCTTCATTTTAAAACTCGTAACATACGCACAAAAAACAAACCTGGTGATTCTGTCATTTTATCATAATCCCTTAAATATGCACACCACAAACATGGTGTTTTTTCGTCAGTATCATGGGAAAAAAACCCTGTAAATATACCACCACAAACAGGTGTTTTCTTTTTGTGTTATCATAACTCTGTAACAGGGTAGCCCCCACCAAAAAAACATGGTGTTTTCTGTCAGTGTTATATAACCTGAACGTACCCAAAACCCCCCCAAAAACATGGTGTTTTCGTGCATTGTAACTCTGTAACATAACCCAAAACCCCAAAAAACAGGGTATTCTGTCAGGTTACAAACCCTGAAAAAAACAGTGGGGCACCCCCACCAAAAACATGGTGCATTCCCCGTCAGTATCATCAAAACTCTGTAAAAATTTTAACACAAACAAAAAACAGAATGATGCGGCCTTTTTTAAAAAAAAACTGTCAAAGAAGCAGAGAAAAAACTGAATTTCATGGATGTGGGGAGCTTGTCCATCTCTAAAAATCTGTAAATTCCGCACGGAAAAAAAATTTGGGTTTTTAACATGTTTAAAAAAACTTTAAAAAGAAAAAAAAGTTGGTAGCTGCAAAAAAGTTGCGTAAAAAAAAACTTGGAGAATAACCTTCATAAGGGGGGGCCCATGGTTCCCTTTTTTTTTTTCTTTTTCTTTTGTGCCCTCTTTTAAAAAAGATTTGTTGGCTGGAAAAATTACAATGAAATGGACGGCGGGGTTTTGCCATTATTGCAAAAATCAGTGTGCTTTTTGCTTTCCCCAAAAAAACAGTGTAGGGCTTTTTTTTAGCATGGTTTAGGCCCCAAAGGGGGAAAAACCTTTCGAGACAGCCGCTTTTCACTGACAAGATGAACATTTTTGTCAATCATTTCCCCCGCAGTTACTGCCCCTGTATTTTTTTGGGGAAAAGTTTTTCGGACATAAGATGTATCCATTAATGCAGACACTTTTCAAAGTTTGGATGGGGGTTAATTTTTTTTTTTGGGGAAGGGTTCTGGCAGCCTTTCGGGGTAACAAAAAGCCGTCCAGTAAATGTGGATGCCTGCAAAACCTTTTTTCCCCATGGTTCGATGAACATTTGGGGGGGGAACTGGTGTTTTCCCTTTTTTCCGTTAAGCTTGTCATGACACAATTTTGTTGACTCCCAAATGATGCTTTCCCGTTCTTTTAAAAAATGGCAAACTATCACTGACCTCCCCTTTTCCTAGCCCCAAAACAAAATAAAAACACTGTGAGAAATCGCTGCACTTCGGGGAACTATGCGCATAACAAAAAAAAAAACTGTGTCAATGGAGACTTTTTCCCCATTTTGTTTTCTCTGCAATCTTTTTTTCTTCTTAAATCCTGATTACGACATTACCCAACCCATGTAATTAAAAATAGTCTAAAAAAAAAAGATACAAGTTTTGAAACCCCAAAGCTGACTTTTTTACTGACAGTGTCAGAAGGATTTCGCACGAGGGAAAAAGGTAAAAACAAACCTTTTTCATATATTTGTTTTTTTACGTAATTTAAGGATCATTTTTCTTTTGGGGGACGTTTTTTGTTGTTGTTGTTGTTGCATTTATTGTGTCCCTGAATCAAAAAAACAGTAAAGAGCTTAAAAACCCTTGACGGGTTTCCCCATGTACATTGTGAAAAAAAACCAACACCTCCAGGGCCTACCAGCCCCGGAAATTTTGCTGCCCCTCTTCCTTCTCATGCTGAACTTCATCTTCAAGGTGTGGAAGGAATGGTCCAGGGAAATGCGTACTTGGGCGGTTTGGGTCATGGTAAAGGGTCTTGGGGGGTTTTCTCATTGGTAAAAAAAACATCATGGGTTGGGTTTTTCAGGGTTGTATAATTGGAAACTGTAGCATTTATTTTTTCAGTCACAAGACTATTCACACGACCACACCCCGGGGAAAAAGACACACCAAAAGAAAAGTTTTTTCAAAACAGAAAAATGATATTAAAAAAAAAAATGGAAATTAAAAATTCCAAGTAAAAAAAAGACAGACAAAAAAGAACAGAAAAGAAAGAAAGAAGAGAAAAGGGGAAAGCAGGGTGAGTGTGTTGGTGTGTTTTGTACTTAATACTATGTGTGTGTTTATATGGTGTCTGTGTTTGTGGTGTGTTTTTTGCATGTGTGTGCACAAACCCAGGGGGAAAGTTGTTTGTGTGTGCTGACTGTGTACGCTACATCAGGTGAACATCTACTTGCTTCCTCCCCCGTCTTTTATTTGAATGAAACAGACATGATGTTACGCATGGGTATCATGCTTTACCAGGCGAACCCCGGGGATAGTTAAAATCCCCCTCCGAGAGTTTTTTCTACTAGGTTTTTCCTTTTCCTTTCGTTTTTCATGAAACTCATGTCTTGCCCTTGTTTCCTTTATGGACCTTTTAGATGTATGCCCCTTGTTAAAACCTCTCTTTTTAAAGGCGATTGAGTGATGTACATGAAATTTTTGTTGGTGTGTGTGTTTGTGGTGTTGTGTGTGTGGGTGTGTGTTTTTGTGGGGTGTGTTCAGTGGACGAAAGGCCTAAGCAGCAAAAATGAAATTTTTTGTCTTCAAGTGGGTTACATGGCCCCATAGACTGAAAGTGAAGGATCTTATATTTATAATATTTTTCCTGGCTTTTTTTTCTTGTTTTCTTTATCCCCCCTGCACCCCTCCTACTTCCCCCTTTCTTTTTTTCCTTCGAATCTTTTCTAAGTCATTAAATAATGAGGGAAAATTTTAGCCTGCACTTTTTTTTTCCCCAATTAACTGTTCAACACACACATAACATATGCAGAGGGAGAGAGGGAGGAGGGGAGGGGAAAGGGGGGGAGGGGGGGAAGAGAAAAGGACAGAGAAGGGAGGGAGGGAGGGAATATGTGCACAAGATTTTTTCCTCTCTCTGTAAGCCATATCTGGGGGGAGGGGAGGGGGGAGGGGGCCGGGGGGGGGGGACGGACCCCGGGGGGCAGGGAGCTGGGGAATGCGCCTCTCCGGGGGTGTGGCCACCAGAGGGGGACAGCCCTGGCTCTGCTTCCCCCCTTCCAAAAATCAACGCGGCGGCGATTTTCAAGTCCACTTCTCCCTTCCTAGGCTGCCGCTGTTCCCCCTGCCTGCACAGGATAGAACCCAGCATTGTATAAAAAAAGACGCTGACCCTTTTGGGCAGGCTGACGGGGAGAAAAAGCAAGGGACACCACACACACACACACACCACAACCACACCCCAAAACAACCACCACACACCACACAACAACCAACTTAAAAAATTTCCCAGTGTCAGTGTTCATACAGCAAGCCAAAATCACACAAGGCCTCTTCGGGACGGTTGTCACAACATTGGGGAAACACAGCCCTGTCCTTAAAAACGGTGTGAAAAACCCTTTGAGATTTTTAACAAAAAATTATATACACGTGAAAAAATATCATAACTAATCTACTGCCACCTCGAGGAAAAAACAAGCCAGGCACTGCTGAGGGTACCAGCAAATTTGCTAAAAAAATGTTCACCCTATTTTAAAAAACATCGAACTTGCATCAGAATGTTACCAAACATCAAAAAAGAACATTAAAAAAAAAAATAACGGGAAAAAAAATAAAAAAAACCTTTTGTCTTATGATGAAACCACTAGTCTCAAAGGGGTTGAAAACAAAAAAATAAATCAGCGACAAATAATGTACAGGAAAAATGAAGTGTTGACCATGGGGGGGGGAGAGGTACTTGACATGCTTCTGTCTCGTGAAACCATTACCTCCCTTAAAAAAAAATCCAGGTATACCCCATAAGGTTCATTATGTGCCCATTTCCCTTTTTCATTAATCACCTTTTTTTTTTCTGACCAAAGTCAATACATTTAAACCTTTTTTCAATTTTATGAATAAATGAATCTGTGTTTTCATGGCTTTCAAAAAAAATTCTAGAGAATAACAGTTCAGCTGTTAAAAAAATGGGGTTAAAAAAACTCTTTTTTTTTCTAATCTTTTCAAATAAGAAATGTAAAAACAAAAAAGCTCTTTTCCCACTTTCAAGGTTTTGAAAAATTTCCAAAAAAAACCTAAAAATAAAGACAAAGCTGAAAAGATTTTTAAAACCCCGATTTTCGCCCTGGACTAGGCCAAATCCTAACGTAAGCAAGACCTTGCTGTGCAAAGTACGTCCCGTGATTTTTTTCCAAAGAAAGGTCCAAACAGAAGAATACCTTACATCAGTGTTTTTTTTACCAAGAAATGTCCCCAAAGATATGGCACACCTTTTCGTCAGTGGTTTTCACCAAAGAAAAAGGGCAAGATGGGAGAAATTTTTACAAAAAGTGGGGTTTTCACCAATGAAAGGTCAACGATGGGGGGACATACCTTATGTCAGTGGTTTTTCCCCCCAAGAAAAGTCCCCCGATGGGAGACATTTTTCCTTGCCAGAAAAAACATGATTTTCCCGGGCATGCCTTACGTCGCCAGCTGTTGGGGGGGAGGGGGACAGATTTTTCAGGTTCATTGCTCTTTTTTTTTTCACTGGCACGTAAACAAAACTATTTTTTATCCCACGATGGGGTAATTTCATTACCTTTTTACTCCCAAAACGTAACACGGGCCATGGAGGTTTTTTCCCCAAAAAATGGGATTTAGTTTCCAAATTAAACTTTTTCTTTTCCACGGGCCCAAAAAAGATAAAAAAATTTTTAAAAACCCAAAAGGGGCAAAGGGGGACTTACTTTCCACGGGTTTTTTTTAACCCCAATTTTAAAAAAAGGTCATATTGGGGGGGGGGGGAAAAAATTTTTGGGTCCCCCATTTTATTTTTTCCATTTGGTTTTTCCCAATTTAAAGGGGGTCAAGGGATGGGGGGGGGGGGGAAAAAAAAACCTTGCCGGGCCATTTTACTTTCGGGGGTTTTTAAACCCAAAATCAAAGGGTTTTCGGGCGTTTGGGAGGCCCAAAAACCCTTTTGCCCCCACTTATTTTTTGGTTTTTCCCAAAGGGAAAGGTAAAAGTGGGGGGACAAAAAAATTTTCCACCCATTTTTACTTCATTTGGTTTTTTTACCCCTAAAAAAGGGGTTTAACAAGGGGGAGGTCTTTCCCCTGGGCAAGAAATACGGGGTCATTGGTTTTACCAAAAAAAAATAGTTCCGGATTTTGGGAAACCCTTTTCCCCCCTTGCCCAAACCCCAGAACGGTTCGGGGGGGAACTCCAGGGGGGCAGGGGCCCAAAAAATCCCAGCTTTTTGGGGGGCCAGGTGGGGGACAAATTTTTAAGGTTTCTTTTTTGTCTTTTTCCCACTGAAAACGTAAAAACAACTCTTTTTGGATTACCCCCCACGATGCTTTTAGTTCTTTTAATCTTTTTTCCATTTTGGCCAACGAAAAACACGGGGCCAGGGGGGGTTTTTCCCCCAAAAGGGTGGTTATTCTTTTATTTTTTTTTAACCTTGGCAACGAAAAACCACACCCTTTGGGGGGTTTTTCCCCCAAAATTTTGGGGTTATTTTCATTATTTTTTTTTTACTGAAAAACGGAAACCAAAAAAGCCTTTGGGTTTTTTTTCCCAAAACAACCCAATGGGAAATTTTCTTTTTTTTCTTCACAAAAAAATTTAAAAAAAAAAACAGCCTTGGGAAAGTTTTTTCCCCAAAACTTTGTGTGGGTTCATTGTTTTCTTTTCACTGCAAAAAAAAAAAACCCAAAAAGCTTTTGGAGTTTTCCCCACAATGGGGGGTTTTTTCCTTTTATCTTCTTAAACTCCCCAATTTGAAAACCACAGCTAGGGGGAAGTTTTTCCCCTTAAAACAATGGGGTGGGGCCCCTGTTTGGGGAAGGGGCCCCAAAACACCCTGCGGGTTCCGGGGATCTTTGGGGGGAAACGGGCATGAAAATTTGGCATTTTCTTTGCTGTCTTTAAGAGGGGGACTAGGGGGATGTTTTTTCTGTGTTCTGGGGGAAAACTTTCCAGGGGAAAACACAAAGGGACTGTCTGTGTTTAAAAAGTGGAAAAACCAGGGGCTTTAAGTACAAAATTTTGCGAAAATTTTGGGAAAACCATAAACCCTTTTAAGCTTTTGGTTTTTTAAAAAAATTTCGGGTTCGGGCTGCATGTATAAAGGAAAATTAAAAAAAACCAACCAAAAAAAACCCAAAGATTTTCAAAAAAAAAATTTGGAAATTTCCCAGTTTTTTGGCGGGGTAGGGGGTTAAAAAAATTTAAAAAATAAACCCACCAAAAAACGGGAAAAAATTTTCAAAATTTGGGGGAATTTTTTCCGGGCGGGGGGCGGGCATTTAAAAAAAGGAAAAATTAAAAACCCCCCAAAGTAGGGGAAGTTCCTTAAACTTAAAACCCCAGTCGGGGGCGGGCATTTTTAAAAAAAGGGTTAACTGGGGGACCCATTTAAAAGAAAAAACTTCTCAAATTTAAATTTTTCCTTTTCTAAAAAAATAAAAAAAAACTGGGGGGGGACACTCTCTTGAAAAAATGGGGTACAAGCCGGGGGAAAAAAAAGGACAAATCCTTTCCCCGGGGTTCCACTCCCCAAATATTTTACATGAAAAACCCCCCACACACCCAAAAACCACAAAAACCCAACACACCCCCCCACAAAAACCACCCCCTCAAAAAAAATTTCCCCAAAAATTTTCACTTTTACACCCACCCCTTTTTTTCCCAAAATTTTCCTTTTCCGAAAATAAAGGGGCAGTGGGTTTTTCTCATTTTCACTTTTAATTTTAAGGAAATGGGCCGGGGGGGAAAAGGGGGACATTTCTTTGAGGGAGGTTGCAAAAACCCAAAAAAAACCCACCCCAACAAATCCCCCCAGGGGATAAAAGGGGAAAAGTCCCCCCCCCAAAAACAAAAAAAAAAAAAAAAAATTGGGGAAACTGATTTTTTTAAATTTTTTGGTGCCGCAAAAAGGGCGAGGGGAAAATGAAGTAGCCGGTTTTCCGGGTGGGGGCCCTTTCTTAGGGGGGGAAGGGGAAGGGGGGGGAAACCGGTCGGGGCTTTAATCCCCCACCGTCGTTTCCCCCTTTAGGGGGCCGGGGCCGGGGTCGGTCTTTTTTTTCCTCCGAAAAAAAACTAGCCCGGGCTTTTTCTATTTGAGGGGACGGAACAAAAAAACCAAAACCACCCCAAAAATTTTGGTTCAGATCCAATGTTAAAAAAAAAGGAAAGGGGGGGAGAGAAAAGGGGAAAGAAAAAAAGGGGGAAAGGGAAAGGAAGGGAAAAAAAGGGAAAGGGGGGGAAAAAAAAAAAGGGAAGGGGGGAAAAGAGGGAAAAAATAAAAAAAAGCGGGGAAAGGGGGGGACAAAGGGGGCAAGAAAAAAAAAGGTAAAAAGGGAAAAAAAAAAAAAACATTTGGAAAAAAAGGGAAAAAGAATGTTAGCGGGGAAAAATAAAAAAAAAAGGAGTGAAAACCCAAAGGGGGAAAGGGGAGGGGAAAAAAAAAAAAGGGAAAAAAAAGCTTTGGGGAAAAAAAAGGAAAAGGACGGGGAAAATTGAGAGAGAAGAAGAAAAAAAAAAAAATTGAAACGGAGACAAAGGGACTGGGAAGAAAAAAGGGGGAAGGCCAAAAAAGGGGGAATAAAGGGGGAAAAGGAAAAGAAAGGGAAAAAAAAAAAAGGAAAAAATAGGGTTTAAAGGGAAAAAAAAGGGGAAAAAAATCAAAAAAAAAAAAAAAAAAAAAAAAAAAAAACACAATAGAAAAAAAAAATAAAAAAAAAGGGGAGGGAAAAAGGAAAAATAAAAACCCAAAACCCAAGGGGAATTTTTCAGTAAAAAATTACAAAGGAAAAACAGGGAAAAAAAAATTTTTAAAAAAAAGGAAGATGCTCAGGGAAAAAAGGAATGGGGGGAATCTCCCAAACCCAAAATAACATAAAAAAACCTTGTTTTTTAAAAAAAGGGAAAATTTCTTTAAAGCATTTTTTTTTTCCACGGGGGAAGGGGGCCCAGGGTTTAAAAAGGGGCCCCCCCAAAATCGGGGGGGATTTTTTTCCCTTTCCCAAAAAAACTTTTTTTTGGGTCGGGCCCCGGGAAAAAAATCCGGGAATTTCCCTTTAGGGTTTAAATTTTTTTAAAAAAAAAAAGGAAAAAAAAGGGAAAAGGGGGTTTTGGCTACCGGGGGGCCCTTTTAAGGGGGGGGAAAAAAAGGAAAAAAAAAACCCATTTTCCTGACAACTTTAGGGGGGGACCCCCGGGGAAGGGGCCCCAAAATTTGCCGGGGGGGACTTATTTGGGGGACACAGAGGGGCCCACACTTACCTGGGGGGAAGTAGTGGAACAGAGGGGGACCCTTTTTCCCCGGGAGGGGGGGCGGGGGGGGCCCAACAGAAAACCCCCCAACTTCCCTGAGGAGGGAAATTTGGAAAAACAGGGGGCCCCCCACTAAACCTGGGGGGACGTAGGGGACCCCCCAAACAACCCCTTTTTACTGGGGGGGGAACATTAGGGGGCCCAAAAGGGGGGGGACCCTTTTTCACCGGGGGGCATTAGGGGGGGAAAAAGGGAGGGGACCCACTTACCTGGGGATGAATTTTGGGGACAAAGGGGGGAACCCATTAAACCTGGGGGGTGTAGGGGGGAAAACCCCAGAGGGGGGGCCCCCATTCCCCTGGGGGGAAGGCCCCTGGGGGACCCCCCGGGGGGGACGGACCCCCCTTTCCCTGGGGGGGATTTTAGGGGGGGAAACAGGGGGGGGACCCTTTTTAAACCTTGAGGGGGGGCAGGGGGGGGAAAAACGGGAAAAACCCCCTTTAAACCTGAGGATTTTAGTGGGACACGGGGAGGGGAACCCACCCAACCTGGGGGGGAACATAGGGGGGGAAAACGGGAAGGCCCCCCTTTTTCCTGGGGGGGATTTTAGGGGGGAAAACCAAAAGGGGCCCCTTTTCCCCGGGAGGAGGCAGGGGGGGGACACGGGAAAAAAAACCCCATTTTACCTGAGGTTTTAGGGGGGACCCCCGGGAAGCCCCCAATCACCGGGAGGACAAAATTTTTGGGGACACGGGGGAAAAACCCGGGTTCCCTGAGGACGTAGGGGGGACCCCCCCCCCCAAGGGGGGGGGCCCCAACTAAAATTGGGGGGAGGGGTAGGGGGGCACGGGGAGGGGCCCCAAACGGGGGGCCTTGTGGTTGGGGGTTTTTGTGGATGGGGTTTTCCCCTGGGGTTTTTAAACCCCCGGGGCCTTTCCCCCCTCCTTTGGCCCCCATAAAAGGGGGTAAGGGGCCCGTCATTTTTTTCCCCCTTTACTAAACACTGCGGGAAAATGGGACACCCACGGGACTGGGGGCTTTGCGGGGGGAATTTTACGGGGGGACCCCCAAAACGGGGAACTGAGCAATTTTTGACAGAACATTTTTTTCCTTTTTGGGGGAAAAAAAACGTTTAAAAAAAGGCAAAGGGGTTGTTTAAAAAGCCTTAAAGGGGGGTTGCCCTTTTAAAAAAAAAACAAAAATCGGGCTAAAAATTTTTACCCCCTTTTTCAAAAGGCCCTTCCCTTTTACAGTTTATTACAAAAGCACCCCACAGGGGGTCCCATAAAAAAAAAAACCCAAACATGTTTCCGGGCCCCCCATTTTTTACCCCCAAAAAAGGGAAGCCCCCAATGAAACCCAACCACAACAGGGGGCAATTTTTTTACAGGGGCGGGGTTACCCAAAAACAAAAAAAAACCCCAAAAGGGGAAAATTAAAAAACCTTGAATTAGGGGGTCCCACAAAAAAAAAAACATTTTTTACATGCTGTTTTTCCAGTTTTCCAGAGGG
>JAMYXO010003697.1:10000-19395 GCA_033310375.1 Conus canariensis | reverse complement strand
TGGACTAAACGTCAAAGAGGATACCTTTCCGTGTAATGTTCAGCTTCTACTTTACCCCGTTTGAACCCAACATGATAACACCCCTCTCTTCTGTGAAGGTCATTAAGAGGGCCAAGGTCGATGGTAATGAACTAAACGCTGCAATGAGAGAGTAAGAACGCCGTTGTCTTCATCCTGAATGAGAGGATATTACTATTTTTTCATATCTGGGTAAAAAAGAATAAAGACTGAAGGTAATTCGGAAAGACTTTTGTTTTAACGTCCAGTCCTTGAAGACAATATGAACATCATTCATATGGAAGATTGATAGGATTTCAACTGGAAAGGAGTTCAGTTTGACTCCACATTCTCTAAACTTCTTTTTTTCTACTTCTGTGTCTTCTATTTATAAATGTCATTACGTATGTCAGTCTATGTAATTCGTCCAATTCTGTTAACTTTGCTGCCATTGGGAGGGGGAAACCTCGGCGTTCATCTGTTGAACACTAAATTCTGATAGATCTTCCTACCAATCAGCTGACGTTACTATTTTGTGTGCAAGGGGGAAAAACAAATGGTTAAACATAATTAGGGGAGAATAATGTGTTTGACATCTGACCTTGAAAAGCAGCATTTGTCTATCAAAGATGAAATGGGATTTAAACGAAAAGAGGCTGAGTGAGGAACGGCACTGTTTCACCTTTCTTTTTTCTTTATTTCATTTTTGTAAGAACTCTGTCCTGTTTACTTGTGCATATTGACATGGTGAATAATTCACAGAATCAGTAAACTTGCGGAAACTGAATAGCTGCCTGATGGAAGAAAACAAACAAAAAAACAACACAAACAAACAAAAAAAAACAAAGAAAAAACAACCAAAAAACAAAAAACAAATCGTAACAAGTGAAAGATGTTTCAGTCGATAAAGAACAAGAAAAGATGAAAAATCTAGTGACGAAAGCTGATTCGCACTTGAGTCACCGTAACTGATGTAGCAGTCAGCATAAGAGAAATAACTCTAGTAAATATTTGTAAAGGTAACAAATGCACATTTACTTTCCGTGATGTACCCACCTTGCAACTTCAAGTATATCGGTACAACACTAACGGTTGAACAAAATTCCAAAAGGTTTCGTCCTTCTCCCTGGTCTGTTCTGACAACGTTTATCTCGTTCACATTGTCGGTGAATCGTATTGTGGGCGGAATGACGCTGAGTTGGACTCTATGTTCTTTTAGAATTATTTTTCATTTGTCCTTTCTCTTCAGAAATATCATTATATATATACATATATATTATATATATATATATATATATATATTTACATATATATAGATAGATACAGATAGATAGATATAGATATAGACAGAGATAGATAGACAGATAGATATACATATATAGATAGATATAGACAGGTGTAGGCAGATATATATCGATAGATGGATATATATATATATATATATATATATATAGATAAATAGACAGATAGTTAGATAGATAGACAGATAGATAGATAAGTAGATAAACAGATAGATAAGTAGATAGACAGATAGATAAATGGGTCCAATATTTTGGTCCCAAGCAGTTTTTGAGTTGTTTTTTCTTCTCCTTTTTCCCACTTAAATCGTCTTGAAAACGGATCTGTCGGCAGTGAGCGAGTGGTGCTGTGTGTGTGTGTGTGTGTGTGTGTGTGTGTGTGATGAGTCAGCCGAATGTTCTCAAGCATTTAGGCAAATTAAGGGTAGTTTTGCTGTTGGCGAGCAAGTTCCTTGGGTTGTTCAAGTGTGCGAACACAGGCATCACCAGAGGTGAATACCCCGAGTCGTATACTGAAGGAGAGAGAGTTACTGGGAAGTGGTTCGCATGTCCGGGGGGGGGGGGGGGGGGGGATAGTAACAAGTACATGCCGACCTGCCTGTCCTGGGTGGGAGAGAGTGTCCACCTCCTCCACTAGCTATTCACTGGGTACCCCAGTGACCTGAGGGAAGGCGATCGTGTCAGGTGACCGTCACGGTTTGGTGACCGTCGGCCTGCAGGCAGGGTACAGTGACCATTCAGTCGTTCTTGTCCTGAGGAATGAATGGAAGGCTTTGGCCTATTGAGTGATTTGCACCTTGTTGTCTATAGAGTGTACTAAATACTTGAAGCATCAGTCCTGATTTGTGGAGGAGTCTGGGCTGTTAGTAAAATGGGTAGCTTCAGGGAATCAAACATGAGTTTGAAGTGGAGGTTATGCATTAACCACTTGTTACCCAAGTCTTTGTTGGTGCAAGTAGCTGTGGGTCGTGTGTATGAGTAGGTGACCAGTGATTCCATTGGTAGAATAAAAATAAATTGGGGAGTTATTGGTGCAAATCGTGTGATGTGTGTGTGCCAGTGATTCCATTGGTTCAAACGGTTTAACTTGGGTTCTCTCTTTGTTTGAGAATGGCTATAAGATGCTGTGAAAACCAGGAAGTGTGTGAATCACTTAAGGGAAAGTGAACTCATCCCGTCTTGCTGAGGGCTCAAGAAAAATACAGCAAGAAGCAGAGGTTCGCTGTTGCCTTGAAGCCAATGATGGTTTAGAATTATCTCCTGGGTGGGGATGTAGGGCAGTAGAAGTTGCTGTAGCCTTGGAGCCGATGATGAGAAGAATTGTCTCCTGTGTGGGGATGGTCGACAGCAGATGTGTCAGCCTGTCAGGGCCTAGACAGGGAGCTGCCAGACAATGGTGGAGTGTTTGCAGCCAGAGAAGACCTGTGGGAGAGGCTGACAGGAACCCTTTCTCTGGAGAGGGCGAAGTGCAGTGGAGTCAGGGAGACTTGGTTTGAGGGTGCAACTCAAGCTATGTTGCCAGTGTCCTCCAACTGGGATTTGGCCAATCGGGAGGACACAACAGTGTGGCAGCTTCAGCGATCGTAGTCGCACCATGTGATGAGAGAACTGACAGTCAAGCAAGGAATGCTGGCAAGTTATGGACGTTTTATTTGTTCTTAAGTTTGAAGGGCGCAACCATAATAGTGGAAAGTTGTCTTTCCTGGTTAAGGAAGAGTAACTAGAGAACAGGGGTTGTGATTATGAGATTATCTGTATGATGTTTACATTTTTGTATAATACAGATAAGTGTGTTGTATAGTGACAGGTGGGGGCTCGGAGTCAAGTTAAATAACATTTGATTATTTTCAATGAAATATTACTGGTTTCCTGTCATCTTTGTGTGGGCCCGATGAGAGTGACAGAGTGTGTGTGCCTATACGAGAGTGCATTTTGGTTGGGAAAGCGTGAATGCTTCTGTCTATACCCCCCCCCCCCCCCCCTGCATCCCTGCATATGATAATCATAATTTAATAGCGAGGGGGGGGGGGGGGGGCGTCGGAGACCCGTCACAGTGTGTGTGTGTGTGTGTGTGTGTATGTGTGTGTGTAGGCTGGCTGGTAGGTATGTCTTGGATTTGGGGGGGGGGGGGGGGGGAGAGTGGGGAATGGACACTCCAACTTTCTTTGCACACTAAAATAAACACATGCTCATAGGCACACACGCCTGAAGACAAGTTAATAAGAATGACAATAATAATAATATAATAATAATGATCAGAAAGTACGATGATAATGATAATAATGATAATAATAACTATGATAATGATGATGATTTTTTTTAAAGAGTGTTTATAACAACTGTGTCGAACAACGTGGACAAATGAATGACAAGACAAAACACGACGCGTTTCGACCTCTCAGGTCTTCTTCAGGCAAGAGAAACATGCAATCAAAACAAGGAAAATGTTACTATTTTCGATGCAAAAGGGAAAAAACCAATGGCTGAACATCATTAGGGGAGACGTCTGTGTTTGACATCTAACCTTCAAAAGCAGCATTTGTCTATTAAACGTGAAATGTGTTTTAAACGGAAAAAAGGCTGAATGAGGAACTGGACCGTTTTACCTTTCTTTTTCTTTATTCCATTTTCTTGTAATCTCTGGCCCGTTTAGCGACGAAAGCTGATTCGCACTTTGGTGTAACCAAAGTAGCAGTCAGCACAAGGAAAATTATATGAGTAAGTGTTTGGAAGTGCATATAAGCACACTTACTTCCCATGAAATATCTACTTCGCAACGAGTGGACGACTTTAAGTATATTGGCACAATATGAATAGCTGTACAAACTTGGAAAGATTTTGTCTTTGACCCTTGTCTTTTCTGACAACATTAATCTTGTTCACATCGAAGGTGAATTGGAAAAAAGATGGAAAGACGCTGAATCTGGCTCTAAATTCTTTCAAAAATCTTCTCATCTGTCGCTTCCATTTAGAAATATCATAATGTATATCAGGCTACGTGATTAATTCGTTTCTGTTAACTTTGTTTCCATTGGGAGAGAGAAACCTCGGCGTTCACTGTTGTACAGTAAGAATACTGATAGATTTTTCTACCAATCAGACGATTGGTGCCGGGGAAAATGACAAAACTTTGAAATATATTAGAATCAGAAATTCTGGACTCTACTACAACAACTTACATATGTGAGAATTTTGTAATCCTCCCATTCTTGTCCAGTCTTGCTGCACCTTGACAAATGCAATCTTTAGTTTCGGAATTCTACCCTGACCCCGCGTGGGGAGGTGAGACGTATTCAGTTCCTGAAAGTCTGGCACCATGTGATTGGACAGCCCCTGCTGCCCCCCATCCCCTCTGGAGGAATATAGGGGCTAACGTCTGGCGCTCTTTATGAGAGTCTAAAGAAATGTATACACACTCAAGATGAAGAAATAATTCCAAGCATACATGCGAGTACAAAGTGTAAGCTGTTCCACAATAGTGCTGCTATTCTGATTTCAATTTTCATTTCTGACCCCTTCCAGCAAGATCTTAACTCAATTGTTTTGAAGACGGGTAACTTTTATACAAAAACAAAAAAGAAAGAAAGAAACAAACAAACAAATAACAACAACAAACAAAACAACCCTGAACGAGAAACCAGTCTGTTCAGATTTTCTTTTTAATGTCTGTCGTTTACTGCTCCACACACATCACACACACACACAACACACACACACACACACACACACACACACACACACTCACACACACACACATGCAAACGCGCGCGCACGAACACGTGCGCACACGCGCACGCACGCACATGCACACGCGCACACGCACGCGCACACACACACACGCAAACACGCGCGCACACACACACACACACACACCCCACACACACACACACACACACACACACACACACATGCACACGCAAAACACACACACACACACACACACACACACACACACCACACACACACACACACACACACACACACTGAAGCCGTCAATTGTCGTTCTTGCAGTGTGTTACCAGTGTGCAGAGACGAATAAAAAAAGTCATGATTTTGAATTAGTGAAATTTGTTGCAACGAGCAGCTACTGTTATGGCTCACTTTCCATTTCTTCATTTGTGGTGGGTTAAACATGTCAATATGATAACGTGTCCACATATTTGCATGATCCTGATTAAATTTCGATTTCAAGATGAGCAGTAGAACAACCATTGCAACCATAAACTGCCAGAATTTGGTCAGCCAACAAAAACAAAGAGATCTGTTTAATTTTTTTTTTGGTAACAAAAATCATATTCAGTCTACTTATCACAGAAAGCTCACTTTAAATCAAAATCATAAAATCATATTCACACAGAATGGGGCTATATTCTTAGCCTCCCAGCGCTCTCATATACTTTGGAGTGGCTAATTTGCTCAGTAACAAATTTCTTTGACATAAAAAGGTATTGAACACATTAAAGATAACTTCATGTTCATTCGCTTCGATAACGAATAAACAATGTCTCATTGCGAATATTTCGGGACCTATCCGTGACAAGCCAGAGTTTTATACGGAACTGGTAGCATTTATCAGATGCCTTGGAGCTGAACACGTCATTATTTGTGGTGAGCCAAGTATACAGAGGGAAATAACTGTGCTTTGATAATCGTTCTGAACGTTACATGATTTGTTTCCCTTGTCTTGCCTATTAAGCCATTTGTGGTTACCGAGGTACGAACAAGCTATCGCTACCAGAATTGTTTTCTTTTCCTAATTCTATATCAACAAAGATCGTTGATGTTTTGTTCTCTACTATCAACTTGTGCGTCAGGCATCGGTTGTTTTTCTCTTTAATATGAAATCCTTGATGTTTCGTTCTCTACTATCAACTGCTTTTTCTCGCTTGGGTCATATTGATCAGGCTGTGACGTCATGAACATGCAAAGGGTTCACTGGGACACACACCGATCGGCAACTCTTGGCTCTGGCCCAGCTGTGTGTGAGCTTAATTAGAGCCAGATACCCGTACTCCCCAACTGAAGCTCTGGCCCAGCTGTGTGTGAGCTGAATTAGAGTCAGATACCCGTACTCCCCAACTGCAGCTCTGGCCCAGCTGTGTGTGAGCTGAATTAGAGCCAGTTACCCGTACTCCCCAACTGTGGCTCTGGCCCAGCTGTGTGTGAGCTGAATTAGAGTCAGATACCCGTACTCCCCAACTGTGGCTCTGGCCCAGCTGTGTGTGAGCTGAATTAGAGTCAGATACCCGTACTCCCCAACTGTGGCTCTGGCCCAGCTGTGTGTGAGCTGAATTAGAGCCAGATACCCGTACTCCCCAACTGAAGCTCTGGCCCAGCTGTGTGTGAGCTTAATTAGAGCCAGTTACCCGTACTCCCCAACTGTGGCTCTGGCTCAGCTGTGTATGAACTGAATTAGAGCCAGATACCCGTACTCCCCAACTGTGGCTCTGGCTCAGCTGTGTATGAACTGAATTAGAGCCAGATACCCGTACTTCCCAACTGTGGCTCTGGCCCAGCTGTGTATGAACTGAATTAGAGCCAGATACCCGTACTCCCCAACTGTGGCTCTGGCTCAGCTGTGTATGAACTGAATTAGAGCCAGATACCCGTACTCCCCAACTGTGGCTCTGGCTCAGCTGTGTATGAGCTGAATAAGAGCCAGATACCCGTACTCCCCAACTGTGGCTCTGGCCCAGCTGTGTACGAGCTGAATTAGAGTCAGATACCCGTACTCCCCAACTGTAGCTCTGGCCCAGCTGTGTATGAGCTTAATTAGAGTCAGATACCCGTACTCCCCAACTGTGGCTCTGGCCCAGCTGTGTGTGAGCTGAATTAGGGCCAGATACCCGTACTCCCCAACTGTGGCTCTGGCCCAGCTGTGTGTGAGGTGAATTAGAGCCAGATACCCGTACTCCCCAACTGCCATTGGAATGGTCAAGCAGGCCCAGCTGAGTGTTGGTGTATGCAGTACGAGTTGAAGTATTTAATAATAATACTAAAAAATAAAAAAAAATCAAAATTCCGCTTTATTTTACTATTGGTATTCTCATTGTTGTTTAACCTTTTTTGTCTTTTTCCATCCAGACTATCAGTGCTATACATTTATCATAAAAAAGGTAAGGCAGGAGGGTGGTGGTGGAGGGGGATGGGTGGGGTCATTCCATATCATTTTTATTAAATCAACCGATTCTGATCCTTCCAAACGTCAGGTAATAATAATAATAGTAATAATAATAATAGTTAGAATAGTAATGATAATAATAATGATGATAATAATAATAAGAAGAAGAAGAAGAAGAAGAAGAAGAAGAAGAAGAAGGAGAAGAAGAAGAAGTCTTCATTCTTTCTCACTCTCTTCGCATGAGTGTCTGAGGTGGATTGGTACGTGACATCGCAGATGTGGTTCCACCGTGATGAAGCGCTGTCTGTCGGGCAGTCCTCAAGGGCTTTGTCAATGGCTTTGGTGAAGCGTTCGCGCAGATCGGGCATTGACGTCATGGCTGTGTTGATTCGATGACGTCCCTTCTGCTTTCAGCGGTGGATTCGCTTTTGCCGAAGACGCGCCTTGCAGACGACCAGGGAGTGGTCAGTGTCGCAGTCAACACTGTGGTAGCTGCGGGTGATGAGCACAAAGATGAACAAGGGTCTTCGGGTGATCACGAAGTCCAGCTGATGCTAGTGACGGGATCTATTGTGCCCTAGGACACTCTGTGATGCGGCGTGGTGAGGAAGAAGGTGTTCGTGACACAGAGGTCGTGGAAGGAGCAAAGGTCAAGTAGTCTCTGTCCCTTCACCTTCAGCCTGACGATGCTGAAGCAGCCAGTGCAGCGGAGGCAGGAGCTGTGGTCTGCACCAATACGGGCGTTGAAGTGCCTGAGCAAGAACAGGTGTTCCTTTGCAGGTACTTCTCTGATCTTGTCTTCCAGCTCTTCATAAAACTCATCTTTATATTAGCCTCGGCTGGAGAGCAGAGTGTAGAGGTGTAGATGCTAAGGATGTTTGTTTCTTCCTCACCAAGCCGCACCACAGTGTCCTGGAGCACCATTGATCCCGTCACTGGCATCAGCTGGACTTCGTGATCACCCGAAGACCGTTGCTCATCTTTGTGCTCGTCACCCGCAGCTACCACAGTGTTGACTGCGACACTGACCACTCCCTGGTCGGCTGCAAGGCGCGTCTTCGGCCCAAGCGAATCCACCGCTGCAAGCAGAAGGGACGTCCTCGAATCAACACAGCCACGACGTCAATGCCCGATCTGCGCGAGTGCTTCACCAGAGCCATTGACAAAGCCCTTGAGGACTGCCCGACAGACAGCGCTTCATCACGGTGGAACCACATCCGCGATGCCACGTACCAATCCACCTCAGACACTCATTATTATTATTATTATTATTATTATTATTATTATTATTATTATTATTATTTTACATTATTATTATTATTATCATCATTATTATTATTATTGTTATTATCAGGATCTGTTGATTAAAAAATGATATGGAATGACCCCACCCATCCCTCTCCACCACCACCCTCCTGCCTTACCTTTTTTGTGATAAATAGCTTTGACAATCTGGATGGAAAAGACAAAGAAAAAGGTTAAACAACAATGGGAATTCCAATAGTAAAATAAAGCAGAATTTTGATTTATTATTATTATTATTATTATTTATATTATTATTATTATTATTAAATAATTCAACCTGTACTGCATACACCAACACTCAGCTGGGCCTGCTTGACCAGTCTGACGGCAGTTGGGGAGCGCGGGTATCTGGCTCTAATTCACCTCACACACAGCTGGGCCAGAGCCACAGTTGGGGAGTATGGGTATCTGGCTCTAATTCACCTCACACACAGCTGGGCCAGAGCTACAGTTGGGGAGCGCGGGTATCTGGCTCTAATTCAGCTCATACACAGCTGGGCCAGAGCTACAGTTGGGGGTACGTGTATCTGGCTCTAATTCAGCTCACACACAGCTGGGCCAGAGCTACAGTTGGGGGGTACGGGTATCTGGCTCTAATTCAGCTCACACACAGCTGGGCCAGAGCTACAGTTGGGGGGTACGGGTATCTGACTCTAATTCAGCTCACACATAGC
>JAMYXO010003697.1:0-7500 GCA_033310375.1 Conus canariensis | reverse complement strand
CTGTTTTGACGTCCAAGCAGTTGAATCGCTACTGCGTGACATTTTTTTTTCCAGGGGTGGTAAAAATTACTTTGTGTCTGAAACTATTTGGCCTCTGCAGTATTCCAGTCTGTAAGATTCGAAGCAACTGGCCGCCAGGTATTCAGAGATATTAAGCATCCAGTTTGTTATCAGTGCACATACCGTACTGTCGCCGTTTGCATGGTTGATGGTAGTAGCTCGTGGGGTTAGTTGGTTTGTTGGCTCGGATAAGCCATTGGTTAACGTTCACGTGTGTGTGTGTGTGTGTGTGTGTGTGTGGTGTGTGGGGTGTGTGTGTGTGTGTGTGTGTGTGTGTGTGTGTGTGTGAGAGAGAGAGAGAGAGAGAGAGAGAGAGAGAGAGAGAGAGAGAGAGAGAGAGAGAGACAGAGAGAGTGCGTGTGCATGTTTGAGTGCGTACATGCGTGCGTGTCCGCGTTCCGTGTTTGAATGCGTACGAGCATGCGCGTGTGCGTGCGTGCGTGCATGTTTAGGTGTCTGCGTGTGTGTTTATATGCGAAATGATGGAATGGTAAGATAAAGTATTTTACTGGCTATCTGCGATTATGATTTGTTTAAAGCATCTTTTATTAATTGGCTTAAGACTTCTCCCCTAATGATGTTCAGCCATTGGTTTTTTTCCTTTTGCATCGAAAATAGTAATATTTTCGTTGTTTTGATTGCATGTTTCTCTTGCCTGAAGAAGACCTAAGAGGTCGAAACGCGTCGTGTTTTGTCTTGTCATTCGTTTGTCCACGTTGTTCGGTGGAGTTGTTATAGACATTCTTTAAAAAAAAAAAATCATCATCATTATAGTTATTATTATTGTCCTTATCATTGTTCTTCCTAATCATTACTATTATGATTACTATTATTATCATTGTCATTAACTTGCCTTTAGGCGTGTGTGCCTATGACGATGTGTTTATTTTAGAGTGGAAAGAAAGTTGACGTGTCCATCCCCCCCCCCCCCCCCCCCCCCCCCCCCCAGTTTTGTTTTGTTTTTTCCTAAATCCAAGACATACCTACCAGAGAACCCCCCCCACACACACACACGCACGCACGCACGCACGCACGCACGCACACACACACACACACACACACACATGTATGCATTTGTGTATCTACAATATATCTCTTTCCTTTCAAAGAAATGAAAAAGTTTTCTTGATATTTTTGTGCTCTGGATCTCCTGAAACCGTTCTTGTAGAAAGGTGTAAAAAAAAGTGTGAATTTTATGTCATGAGCAGCTTCCATGTTTGGCTTGAACTTGGTTCACTCTCAGTGAATTTAATTTCTCTATTTTGATTTGGTTTAGCACCTCGGTATGGTAATGAGTCTAAATATTGTTTCAGCCTATTCAGTTTCTGATCCCAGTATGAGCAATAAAATAACCATTGCAACCATTAATTGCCAGTGCTTGTCAAACCAAAGCCATGAAATCTTGTTCAAACAAAATGGGCTACGTTTTCAGTGTCTCAATTCGTGTTTACCCAAAGCGATTAATTTGTTCTAAAACAAATTTTAGTTTAAATCTTTAAAAACATCGGAAATGAAATGAGGCAGGGAACAGTAAACGATAAACAGTAAACAAGTGGGGTATTTTTTTGCTCCCATAAGAAAACCTAACACAGGGTAACTTTTATTCAAGACTGGCACAGCCTTTTAAACTTGAATAAAGTCAGACAAATACATAGACGAACAATCTAATAGTGGGGGAAAAAACAAACGCAGGCCAACAACTGAACTGTCTTCATAGCAATGACCCGGCAAAGATTTGGACTTAAGGAGGGGGAGGGGGAGTTTGAAGATGGAGAAACTGGGAACATGAAATTAAGAAAATATGTTACAGATATGAAAACTCTTCACTAGCTGCATAAGGGAACCATCGCAATCCCCTTTGAAGGCAGATATATTTGTATTGCCTGCTCCGAGGCCTTTCGTCCGCTGGGTCGGAATTCATCAGGGAGACACGGCTGGTTGTGTCTGCGCTCCTGGCGTCAAATAAAGACACACCACAGTCCATAATACTGTGGTGTTCTCACCACCAAGGGTGCAAAAAAGAATCCAATAGCACCCCCAAAGCAGCCAGCGAAGAGTAGTAAATGAAACCAAACGAAAGTGTGGGGAGGAAAAAAGTTGCTGAAAAACTAAAGACATTATGCAAATAGTATAAAATGTAGGGGACAATTTTTGAGCCTACGCTTGAGGATCCACCCAAAGATGCAAGGGAGATCAAAAGACAAACACACAGACGGACAGAAACAAATACAAATAACCTCAATTTAATCAAAACAAAATCGGAAATGAAATGAGGCAGGGAACAGTAAACGATAAACAGTAAACAAGTTGGGTATTTTTTGCTCCCATAAGAAAACCTAACACAGAGTAATTTTTATTCAAGACTGGCACAGCCTTTTAAACTTGAATAATGTCAGACAAATACATAGACGAACAATCTAATAGTGGGGGAAAAAACAAACGCAGGCCAACAACTGAACTGTCTTCATAGCAATGACCCGGGAAAGATTTGGACTTAAGGAGGGGGAGGGGGGGGGGGGAGGTTGAAGATGGAGAAACTGGGAACGTGAAATTAAGAAACTATGTTACAGATATGAAAACTCTTCACTAGCTGCATAAGGGAACCGTGTGTGTTGTGTGTGTGTGTGTGTGTGTGTGTGTGTGTGTGTGTGTGTGTGTGTGTGTGTGCGTGCGCGTGCGCGCACTACTTATTTAAAGGAAAAGTTTATGTTTGGTTTTGTAATTCGAGCATTTCTCTTAACTTTCTCCTGAAGGAAGGAAGAGACTGGGGCGTTCACCTCTTGGTGATGACGTCAGGGGTAGGGACAGTGGAAGTGACGGGAGAACAGAGGGCAGGCTGTGGGATGGGTCTGCCACCCATGAGACCATTTTTACCGGAATCACTGAGGATGCTGTCTGCCACCCATGAGACCATTTTTACCGGAATCACTGAGGATGCTGTCTGCCACCCATGAGACCATTTTTACCGGAATCACTGAGGATGCTGTCTGCCACCCATGAGACCATTTTTACCGGAATCACTGAGGATGCTGTCTGCCACCCATGAGACCATTTTTACCGGAATCACTGAGGATGCTGTCTGCCACCCATGAGACCATTTTTACCGGAATCACTGAGGATGCTGTCTGCCACCCATGAGACCATTTTTACCGGAATCACTGAGGATGCTGTCTGCCACCCATGAGACCATTTTTACCGGAATCACTGAGGATGCTGTCTGCCACCCATGAGACCATTTTTACCGGAATCACTGAGGATGCTGTCAGCTTCCAAGGCGATGAAAAGGGCAAACTGCTGGTCTTTTTTCTATTCCAGCTTAAGCATTAGCAATCTTCTTCCTGTCCTTGTTCTTTTCATATAAATGAATTACAAATAGAAAAAAAAACGTTAGCGTGTTTATATACAACTTTCATGAAGGAACAGTTTCCTTTTGTACCCCCTGTCATACAAGAGTTTCTCTCCAGGAAAGATCAAGATCAGTTTATTCGCAGATAATATTGACAATGCTATGGAAATTCAAGAAAATGGTCAAGGCCATTATATTTCAATTACTCAGCTGTGCATTTAACATAAAGCAACTGTCGTACTTGTGAGAGGGAGAAGGAAAGGGGGAAGGGCATACAAAAGAAAATATAGCCTGAATTAAAAAAACATTGAGAAAAGACAAATATGTGTGCGAATCGGATTAGAAAGGTACAATTTAATAGTCTTATTAATCACGATTTTAGGCAGACGAGTCTTCTTTCTGGTCGTTTCCTGGAAATGACGACAGTGGATTGCTGTGATGGTGCTACTGCTTGTAAAGTATTTTTCATGCAGGTAGACGATTCTTTGCCAAGACATTTTGGTCCATCATGTCCTCCTCCTCCTCCTCCTCCTCTCTCTCTCTGTCTCCACACACACACACACACACACACACACACACACACACACACACACACACACACACACTCCACTCACACACACACACACACACACACACACACACACACACACAGAGAGAGAGAGAGAGAGAGAGAGAGAGAGAGAGAGAGAGAGAGAGAGAGGAGAGAGAGAGACGTACTTTCAAGTTTCAGTCACCACAGGGAAAACAGGACACAAATCAAGTCGCTATTCATTCTTTCCTTTTTATTCCGTGCAGATGAACTTTGTGCAACCTAGAGACCATAGTACCAGTGGACTCTCCACCTGACCACCTGTGAAGAGTAGATAGGAAAGGGAGAGGGTTGATAAAGGTGAGGAAGGGGAGTGGTAATCTAAACGTCTTCTAACCTATGTTGCTCTTTCCCTGTTGGCAACGTAGCATTCAAACGCATTTTACCTGAGATAGTTGGCCTGTTTAGATTTTCTGACTGCATCAAATGGAAATGATGTCATAATGACGCAGACCAGTTTTTTATGGATGGAAATGCTATGAAATGCCCCGCTCTTCCAAACAGAATACTAGCAGAAAGGCAATTAAGATTTTCTGTTCAATAGAGCAGGAACTTGAATACAACTGAAACAAACTAAAGTCGATATGATGACAGTACATGGAGCCTAATGTGTGACATACAGGACAGGTACCCATGTGAATGATCACTATGAAGGAATGGAAACTAGTCTGAAAGATCAGTACTGTACATGCCGTCAACAGCTAGCAAAATGTGCTTTTATAAAGCAAGCAGTAAAACGATACGCATATCAATCGGTGAAGTAAGCGAAATGGACGATTTTCCATTATTGTTGAAAGAACTTTTGTAGTGAATTTGAAATAAAGAAACTGACTGCTGCTAGACAGACACAATAACTTTTATCAAAGGGAAACAATGTTTTCCTATGTCAGGAGCTCAGACCTACTTATTCAAAGCGAAATGCCACGATATCTGTGACAAATGGCTGTAAGTGAATGTCTGATACAGTCAGAGAAGAAGACAGTGCCTTAGCTTTCTAAATAAACAGTCTAATCGTTTGTGCGTCGACATTGTGGATGAAAGAGAAGTATTGCACCCTGGATAGGAGATATCACAGGAGATGCTTCTCTCATTTGTTGAAATTTCAAGGCTGTGCCATGGTTGATGTTTTTACAAACTTTGTACACGTAACACACACTGCCATATAAAATCTGCTTTGCTCAAAGTCTGCAAGCCGCATCCAATAAATAGTAAATCGTTTTGAGTCACGAAATTAGTACTTCTAAAATCAAGATCACGGACCTATCTGGAGACGCCGTCTGTAAAAGATCTCTTCACCCATCCCACAGTCCAGCCCTGAACTAATGAGATTTCCGTCTGTTCCCTCTTCCGAAACAGAACCTGTCATGGAGGAAGTGTTGAACAGACCAGGACTGGGAAAGAGTTGTGAAATCACAGCTGGACACCACACCAGACCCAGAAATCCTGAAAACTGCTGGATGTCGGATAAGGCGGGTGAAACTCTGTGTACATGCTGAAGGCAAGGAGACTGCTTTGAGGGAGTGCGAAAAGTTAAAACATGCATTCTATGAAGCAACTAATAACAATTTTGGATTACCACTCGTAAATGAATCCATAAAATAAATCACACATGACGCCATGCCATTAAATATTGATAATAATGTTAAACAAGCACCATGCAGATCAATCCACGATTTGAGTGACGTTTGAGCCTATGTCAGTATGTACCCACAATGAGCATAAAACAATTACATCGTAGATCAGTGAATAAAGTGAATAGTTTTGAACCCACATCAGTAAATATCCATAATAAGCATAGAACAATAGATTAATGAATGAAGTGAACGGTTTTGAACCCACATCAGTAAATATCCATAATAAGCATAGAGCGATGGATTAGTGAATGAGGTGAACAGTTTTGAACCCACATCAGTAAATATCCATAATAAGCATAGAACAATACATCAGTAAATGCAAAAAACATGATACTTGAACCCATATAATCAACAATCCACATTGAGCCTGGAACAAATATACAAATAAACCTTATGTTGTAAATGATTTGAACCCATATCACCAAATGTTCATAATATGCACATAACACATTGACAATATAAATCAGCTCATGAAAAAGGACTGAAATCATATCAGTAAATGCCCATAATGATGAAGTTTTGTGTAATATGAATATGCTTACCGAATATACATTCGCAAAAATACCAAACATACCCAGAAAGATCATAAAACAGTTACGATCATCAGTCCTTAAAATCAGCTGTGTAAGTAGAAACGAAGCCACAAAATGACTGCAAAAAGAACGTTCCCACCGTTTTCAAATAGATCCGTAAAGGAACAAGAAATCCACGCGAAATACATGTGCATATTAGCAAAGAGTTTGGTTCTTATGCTACGTGCTAAAAGATTAAGCTTTAACTGCTTTTATACACATCTGTCATTTTAAAACTGCTTAGACCAAATCTGATAAAAACAACAACAACAACAAAAAAACAAAAACAAAAACAAAATTGTGCTTCGTTTTGCGTTATTAACTGGAGATCTACTAATGGACAAATTTTTACATAAATCTACCATTTCAGCCCCACAGTTTACAAGCGTGCGCGCGGGTGTGTGTGTGTGTGTGTGTGTGTGTGTGTGTGTGTGTGTGTGTGTGTGTGTTTGAGAGAGAGACAGAGAGAGGGTTGTCTTATATTGGCAGACCACTCTTAATCAAAAGAGATAGAACAATGTGAAGGCCCGAGGCCATCTAACCAGGTTTTTGCCGATGCTTCATCCTCACAGTAATACTGCATGCAGTAGCGCAGAACTTCTGAAGCCGTTGTTTTTCCGTTCTGTTTGTAGCAGGTCACAAAGGTTGAATTCGTATACTGCTCACACTTCTGAACTGCAAGGGTCTTTTTCACGCAGCCTTGGAAAAAGGACATGGCCTTCTTGCAATGGGCACTGCAAGAAGAAATACTTGATTTTAATGATACACTGTATGAAATCATCCATCTCTGGATCTACTGTTGATCTTGTGTCAGTCACTAGTGCCAACGAGTGCTGTGTACCACAAAGGGGATCAGTGTATGTCTCCTGTTTACTACAGATCAGTCATCACAGACAACAGGTGGTATGTACCACAAAGGGGACCAGTATATGTCTCCTGTTTACTACAGATCAGTCATCACAGACAACAGGTGGTATGTACCACAAAGGGGATCAGTGCATGTCTCCTGTTTACTACAGATCAGTCATCACATACATCAGGTGGTATGTGCCACAAAGGGGATCAGTGTATGTCTCCTGTTTACTACAGATCAGTCATCACAGACAGTTTCAGTTTCAGTTTCATCAGTGTCACTGCGTGCGAACTCGTCCATATGCGCTATGCCACATCCACTAAGTTTTGAGACCACACTACAATATGATTTTAAAGTGATGGATAAATGAATTAACAACTAAGATGATAGAATTGAAAAAAGAGTTCCTCGTGGCTGCGACTTAGCAGATGTCTGACCTACACATT
>JAMYXO010000369.1:47500-50413 GCA_033310375.1 Conus canariensis | reverse complement strand
TCTGACCTTTCAATGCCCGTTATCCCTAGGGGAAGGTAGGGGTTTAAATAATAGAAAACTTAAAAATAAAAACTAATTTAAAACACATTCACAGTGAAGCTTTAAGGCGTGGGGGCTTATTACGTCAAAGGGGTACGTAAAGTTTGATGATGCCCCGTTTTTTCCAATACATAAACTTTGGCCCAAAGAGATTTCTTTTAAACCGAGGGGCAAATGACACGAAATTTTTTAAAGCACAGGCTGATTTTACTTCCCCTTTTTGGGAAAGGAAGGGGGGAAAACGCCCCGGGGGCCCAAAGAAAGGGGAGGAAAAAATGGGCGAACAAGAAAAAGGATCAAGACAAGCGGATTTTGCAGGCTATCCCGGCATTTTTTTGTAATTTTTTTAAAAAGTATAAAATTCTGACCCTCTTTAAAAAAAAAAAATTAAAAAATGCTTAACGTTATAATTTTTAATTTGAGGGGGGTTTAATTTAAAATTTTTTGCAGTTTAGCTTTTGGGGAAAAAATTCCCTGACTTGTGTTTCCTGATGAAAAGGCTGTGAATCGGTGATGAACATCTTGTAGAAGATTATGATTTCTCACATCCATTGCTTTATACACCTATAACAGACATGGTTTTCAAAGTGGGGTGACGCACGCGGAAATTGAAACAAGAGCCCAAAACAAGATTAGTGGGCCGCCAAACAAAGGAACAAATTACGAAATGAAAGCAACGCGTTTCGACCTGTCTGATCTTCCACCGGCAGGACAAACACACATTCAAAACACTGAAAACAAAGGATGAGCAGACAGTCACTAAAGTCGGTGTCCTTTGATTTAATCGTTTTGAGGGTCATTGACTTTGCCAGGAGAAGATCCAATACCTCGAAACGCGTTGCATTTGTTTTGTTATATATTCGTTTGTTTGTCGGCCCAGTAATTTTGTGTTTTTTTTTCTCTTTCATTTGTTAACATACATTTTAAACGATATTATATGCAATAGCTGCAACGAATATGAAGTTACATTTTGTCAACATCTGACCATTCAATGCCCGTTATACCTAGCGAAGGTAGGGAGATGAAATAATAGATAACTAGAAATACAACTAACTTAAACACATTCACAGTGAAGCATTATGCGTAGGCTTATTACGTCAAAAGTGTACGTCAAGCTGATGATGCACGATTTTCCATACATAAACATTGGACCAAAGAGATTTCAATCACCAAGAGGGGCGACTGACACGAAATCTTTAAGCACGAGGACTGAGTACTGTCCCTTTGGAATAGGAAGGAGCGGAGACGAACGAGGACAAAGCAAGGAGGCAAAATGGGCGAACAAGAAAAACTGATCAAGACAAGCGAAGACTTTTGCAGGACTATCAGCTGCAGAAATGTAATTCTGTTTGAAAGTATGAAATCTGATCCTACATTAAAAAAAATGAAATGCTTAACGTTATAATATTTTATTTGAGGAGGGTAATTTCAATATGCAGTTAGCTCTGTGGATAAAATGCCTGACTTGTGATCTGATGAATAGCGTTTCGATTTCAATATTGGGCTGGTTTTTCTTCTTCTTTACCCGCTCACCTCATCCCTTGCTCCACTTTTGAGTATTCTGTTAATAATTTTACTCTCTCATTCATCTTGTTTTTTTTTCTGGTCATATTTTACTTTCTTCTTTCATATATTAGATTTCTGTTCGCGGGAAGTAGCATTTCAGTTAAGGTATATCTTTTCAAGATTAAAAAAATCAAATAAAAGAGTTGTAGAACATGCATATCTAATATTTTACACAAAATAGTTAGCATACAGATATAGACAAATATTGAAATTCAGTTCAGGTTATTAAGGCTGGATTTGATCAGCACATGCAACAGAACAATGTGGTCGGGCGATGTCGTTTCTTTTCCCAAGGTTGCGACTAATATTAAAAAAAAAAAAACAACAAAACAATGAAAAGACGAATTTTGGTAATAGACCTATCTAGAATTTCAGTATACAGCACATTTGTAACCATGCTGCAAATCTACAGTTTGATGAGTGTAGATGCTTTCCCTTCATTCGTAAACATTTCTGAAACATTTATGACGCATACATTGGTAAAACTCCTAACGGTTTGAGTTAACCACACCTAGTTATTATTATACGTAGAAGAGTAATTGTATCCACGTAACAGGCTAAGGGTAAAGAAAACGAAAAGTCAAAGATGGAACCATTTATGTTCGTATTTAGACAAAATATTACACAGTACGCTTAAGAATTACAGGGTCGATTAACAGACATAACGAATGTTGTTCTTGGTTGGCACCAGTTCAACAGTTCTGTCAGTCACTGTAGTGTGCTTGTTTTCATAAGCAGAGAAACATGTACACGCACGTGCACTTGCACAGCAAAAGAAGATCAAGCTCAAGCAAGACTGTGGTACAACACTTTACAGACCAAATGCTGCTCATATCACGTACTTCGGTTAGACGGTGTTGAATGCTTACTTGAATAGTTTGGTACACCTTGTGACAATTTCCAACGGTTGTGTTACAACACTTAAACACTGTTTGGCTGAAAAAAGGCAATGCGTGAGTGATCATTATAACGTTTTAGTGAAATTGGTCATACGATGTAGCAGATTAGTCAGTATCACCATAGGCCTGTTGAGAGGAAGGTGATATCATGTGCCTATCCTGTCAGTCGACCATTTCTTTTTTCTTCTTCTCCCTCATGTAACCACGACTCTCACGCACCAAGCAACTCTGTATGTTCTGTTACTAATGGACGTTCTCAAGTGGACTTTCAGTGTTTCACATTGAGCATTAACCACCAGCGTGTCCAGTACTCACGCATTATCTTCCTTTCCTGTGAATAAATTTATAATGATCATCATTCAATTGCAACTTCCGAGCGCATCTGCATCAATTTTAAAATCATACAAGA
>JAMYXO010000369.1:30000-45000 GCA_033310375.1 Conus canariensis | reverse complement strand
TTGGTCAATCAGTGGGAGATTGCATCTCTTAGGAGATCCAAGTAAAGGTTGTTCTGTACAATTCTTAGCCTCTCACAATGCTTGGGTTATTGAACAGCAGAGCTGACCATTCAGACTGTTCCATATCTTTTGATCTCCCTTGCATCTTTGAATGGATCCTCAAGCATAGGTTTAAAGATTGTCCCCTACATTTTATACTGTTTGAATAATGCTTTTAGTTTTTCAGCAACTTTTTTTCCTCTCCACACTTTTGTTTTGTTCCATTTTACTACCCTTCGCTGGCTGCTTTGAGGGTGCTGTTGGATTCTTTTTTGAACCCTTGGTGGTGAGAACACCACAGAATTATGGACTGTGGTGTGTCTCTATTTGACACCAAGAGCACAGACACAATCAGCCGTGTCTCCCTGATGAGACCGATCCAGCGGACGAAAGGCCTAGGAGCAGGCAATACAAATAAATGTGCCTTTGAGAGGGATTCCCTCAGGCAGCTAGTGAAGGGCTTCTCATATTTATAATATATTCCCCCACTTTCTTCATTTTTTTTTTAAATTTCAAATCTTTGCCAAGTTATTACTATAATGACTGAAGAATTGTTAGCCTGCACTTGTTTTCCCCCACTACTTAATTGTTCAGCATTATATATATATATATATATATCATCATCATCATCAGTCCTCTCCGTGCCTGCTGGCGCTTGAGGCTATGGCAAGAGATCTCCATCTGGCTCTGTCTGCGGCTGCTCTGGGGGCTGTGTTGAGAGTCAGTCCTTTGTCTTTCAGCTCCCTTTCTATTGTCCTGTGCCAGGTTTCCTTCGGTCGTCCCCATTTTCTTTTACCTTGGGGGGTCCAGCGCAGGGCTGTTCTGGGGAGTGAGCTGGGTGGCATGCGACAGACATGCCCTAGCCATCTCCATCGACGCGCCTGGATGGTGTCCTGTAATGTGGAGACTCCTGTTCTAGTCCTCAGTTCTTCGTTTGAGATGATGTTCGGACAGAAGATCCTGAGGATACGTCGCAGACACTTGTTCTGGAACACTTCCAGCTTTTTCTCAATGGCGACGGTCGTCTTCCAGCACTCTGAGCCATACAGGAGGACGCTGAGGACATTGCTCTTGAAGAGTCGAATCTTCGTTTGGATGCTGAGGATGGTGGATCTCCAGATGGGCCTGAGCATTGCGAAAGCTTGGTTGCCTTTGCTGATTCTGGCATTGATCTCCTGGTTGCAGTCGCCATCTGTGGTCATCTTGCTACACACACACACACACACACACACACACACACATATATATATATATATATGTGTGTGTGTGTGTGTGTGTGTTATGTGTGTGTGTGTTTGTGTGTGTGTGTGTGTGTGTGTGTGTGTGTGTGTGTGTGTGTGTGTGCGCGCGCACTAACATTTAGAATTTATGTTCTTGGCTGTTGATTAATCTGATTACTGGAGAAATCGTTCTTATCGTTGCTATCATATTCAGCAAATCATCCCAGATATTATTCAATTATGACACTTTGGGATCAATAACAGATAGCTTCACATTTGGAGTCTGTGCATAATTATGCTTCCCCGTATAGTTTCAACTCAAGGCAAACAACACTCATTTACGCCACGTTGCGGTGCAGTGCAATTTCCGCAATCCACTGACCAGTCAATATCTGAGCTGCTAGACTATGATCAAATCAGAATGTTACATCGACATCAAATCAGCATGGGATTCAAACCATTTCATAAAATGATCCTCCCTCGACTGTCTCCACTTTTCTGCCAGTGAGTTGAATGTATATAAGAAAGGATTCACTGCAGAGTTTAAGGGTAGCACAAAAATCGCCAAGGCCACGTTTATTGCAGCTGGGATGGGTATGTCAGTTAAAGCCAACATCCCACATATTCCAGTTGGAAACCAGCACATGAAATTTGTGACTGCTATACTGACCAGTCGCCGAGCTATGGTCATATCACGTGACATTTTTGTTGTGTTCGTTTTTAAAGAATTGGTTTGTATGGTCCAGTAAATAAAAGCTTGACCAGCAGAAACGAACAAAAACAAAATGAAATTAAAGACAATAAATATACTGAAAGAATACACGTGGCCTTTAAACTTGTGTCTCATGACTGGAAGTGGGACACACACACCTGTCTGGCCATAAAACTCCCAGTGTGAGGTCACTGGAAGCAATGGCATTGCAGCCAGAAGCGAACCAATCAGCCAGACTACAAGACAAGCCACAGTTGCTGACGTTTTATCAAACCTCAGAGTGCTGAAGGGAAAGTGGAGAACGATAAACCTGTCCATCGTGATTAGCCAGATGATCAGAGCTGACACCTCACTGGACAGCAAAGACAGAAAACCAGCAGTCTTACAAGCCACACTGCTCTTCCATGTATTATCACAATGCAGGTATATGCCACGCAAACGTTGATCAGCCACTCCGATGATAGCAACGTAGATGCCCATCAGACAATCAGCCATGGTGAGATTAATGACAAAGACACGGAAGCCGCTAGAAGAAGCCATTCGCCTTGCAAACAAACGTCCACAGAAACAAAAGACGTTTCCAGCCACTGATAGAATAGCGACCAGCCACAGAAACAGACGGTACGACCATGATTGCAACAGATCTTTACATGAAGACACGTCATCTTTTGGAGCGTGACACGACGATTTATCAAAGCCAGAAGGGAGAATTTCATCACAACAGAGCTTGTAATTGTTCGTGAATATCACGTGTAAATGTGACAGATATCTGAACAGATCAGGTGGAAATGTGGTCACAAACGTACCATCCATATGAAGTTCAGTCAACTGTTGTGTGAACCTGAACCCAGCCTGGCTGATGGTATGAATGGAAGTGGAGGTTATGTTCAGTGTCTGGAGTCTAGGAAATGACGAGAAGACTTCGGTGTCTAATATTGTCAGAGATGTGTAGGACAGATCCACCGTCGTCAGTGTGTGTTGTTGAATAAGAGATGACACATCTGAGGAAAGGGAGATGAGAGGATTTCTCGAAAGGGACAACACTTGAAGATTTTCTAATCCAAAAAACTGGGCTACATTAACATGTTTGAGCTGGTTGTCATTGAGATTAAGTATTCTCAAATTCAGAAAGTTCAGGTCAGGCAAAAGAGTCAAAGAACATTCAACGAGAATCAAGTGAAAAAGGTATGCAAGATTATTCACATCAGACAGTGCCATACCAGAACCTGTGGCATCCAAGAAACGGAGCTGAGGGAATAGTGTGGCGGAGAAAGGCTGGTAACACAGGAAAGTGTGACCTTGACAGAGACAACCCACAGGACAGGTCATGTCACACGCTAACTCATCATCGCGCAGTGGGCAGTGAGACCAGCCATCACACAGCTGGTCACTGTGTACACAGGTTGTTGACGCTCTGCACTTAAAAAATCCTGGACACGTCAAGTCGGTACAACCCTCTTCATCCTGGTTTTCAATACAGTCGTGCATCCCATTGCACCGTGTGTAGACAGGCAGACAGTCGTTCATGTCACCGGGACAACGGTAGTGACTGTCAGGACAGGACTCGTTGTAGTTCATTGGGACTGACCTGAATCTATCAATTCCATTGAAATTAATGAGAGCAGGAGACGGGAAACATGTGTGTTTTATCACTCTACTTGTAATACAATAAGGACAGTCACAATTCCCTTCATCTGATTCATCTTGACAGTTGGATATCTGGTCACATATTTTAACATAACGCACACACTGACCATTTCTACACATAAATTTGTTAATACAAAGAGGATGTTTACAGATGGATTCATCGCTCCCGTCTTGACAATCTGCTACGTAGTCACATAGAAGAGTGTACGACAATGTGGAGATCCTATCATTGCAAGCAAACAGAGGCAGATATGCGGCATGGTGACTTGATGAATACCACCTTTTTTCGTGTGTATGTGACAACTGACCAGAAACATTACAGTGTGTGGCATCTTCTTTGCAAACTTTGTGTGGAGTGGAGCCACACAACAGAAAAGCGTGTGTCAGATGATCACCATAGCACTTTGCCACTGATTGTTGTCCCGTAGGCCAAGCGTATTTGCCAATCAGACAAATTTCATTAAAATGCTGCTCTGTCTGGTTTGGTCTGAATTCACAAACTAATCCACTGAAATGACGCTGCAAGTGTACTTTGCATGTATGTACGTAAGGAGGTATAGTTTCGCCCGATGTTGTATAGCACTGTTTAATTCCTGTGTTAAGAAGGTTATCTTCCAAAGAGTGGTAAATGACAGAAAGATCATGCAGAATCTCGTGTCTATACATGGTAGGTAGTGACAAAATATTTGAATAATAGCCGATCCATTTGCCTCGTAACCTATCTTCGTGCATTTTTGCTGCGCTTTTAATTACATCAAACCAGTTACACATACACTTTGGGAAATTCAGCGTGCCACCCAGTGAATTACAAAACTGAGTACTAAATGTTATACCATCAGTTAAAGTGTCAGTAGAGAAATACGAAAGACTTATAAATCTGTAGCAGCTGCCACAAAATGCCACCAGACCCTGACAAGTGGGACTGCTGAAGGGACAGTGTTCTGTTTCATCCCGTCCATCTTCACACTCTGTCTGATGGTTGCAGGCCAGGTGCTGATGGAAGCTGACATAATGATCCACAGAACAGTTCCACAGACCACTAGGTAGTCGCTGAGGTGCTTTGTTTGGGAGGAAAAAGGAAAAGAAAAGTTGAAAGCAGTTCATTTCTCTTGTTAAACATGATTCTCTGGAAAATTCTACAGTTACTTTTGTAGCATTGAAAATACGGGCAAAATCGGTAGTTACATCATTCTTTCTATCCCACACAAGAACAGGTAATTCACTGAAATGTCCCATCAAACTGTGATATGTCAATGAGTAATGATACAATCTGGTCGGCACTAAATGTGGCGCCATTTCCTTGAAGGTGACCATGATCATCTGTCTTGCAGGCACAGGTACAGTAACGTGCAGTTCAGTCTGGTCCAAGGAACTCAGATTCCCCCTCACTGTCAGGTAACCAGATGATGGTGACGTCATATTCCACACCACAAACTGTGATTCATTTTGCCCTTGGTGAATGACAGACATATGTTCACAAACCTGTCAACAATACGCTGAATACTCCACCTGTACAATAATACAGTGAGCAAGAACCCAAACCAGGAAAGAAAGAGGAAAAAAAACAACAACTGACCAATGATGAAAGCGACCAAGCAACCAATCAATTAAGTAACCCGCCGGCGACCTCTCACTGAGCAGTTAGTGCTACGAATCGTCATTTTCACAATTTAAAACGGATCCAAGACCAACACAGGACATACGTCTTGGATGTCAATGCAGGAAATCATCACTTCTATAGATACATATATACACTGGTTATCTTACAACAGATAGTACCTGGACTCGTACCTGCACCTGTAAACAACAGCAACAACAGCTACTGCTACTACTACTACTACTGCTGCTGCTAATGCTGCTACTACCACCATCACCACCATCACCACCATCACCACTACTATTACTACTACTACTACTACTACTACTACTACTACTACTTCTGCTGCTGCTACTTCTACTACAACTACAAATGATGATGACCATGATGATAATGACGAGGATGACGATCACGAGGGTGATGAAGGTGATGATGATGATGATGATGATGATGATGACAATTAAAAGATTATCGTAACTTAAGATAGTTTTTTTTAACAAATGGGACCAGAGTTCATGTTTCACACAAATACCAGTGGAATACTAATTGTCATAAACTTAGAGTGTGGAAATTGTCATCAGCCTCCATCTTTCTTGTTCTTTCTTGTTCTTGCTGGGGACTGCTCAGTTGAGATCTGTCTTTTGAAGTTAGTCTCCTTCTTTCCGTTGACTCTTCAGGGAGTGAATGGGATGCTGTACTTAAGAACAGTTTACCAGGTCTGCCCGTTAAGATTATTTAGGTATTTTGTGTATTAAAATCTTCATCAGCTAGCAAGATAGCTCGTCCTTTGCCTTTCTGCGTGTATAATGAAAGTAGTGTTTAAAGGAAAGTGAAAAAGCGTGGAGTGGAGAGGTAGTGGTAGATGGTGTCTGGGAAGTAAGGGGATGCATGCGATGTCGCAGGTGGAGTAGCCATTGTCTCTTCATCTGTCCAACAATCTCTTCTTCTGTTGCAGATCCCACGTTTGATTTCAGGCATGTCATGATCCAGGGTGGTAATATGGTCCAGCCACACGACATATCGTGTGGCCTTGGGGGTTGATCATGAAATAAACTTCAATGACATGACTGTTGAATAAACACAAGGCCTTGCACAGCCCATCGTCTCAAGACTCGTAGCACACTTCCATATTTCAAAGTACAACACCGCAAAAATTGTACCCAGAATAAAACCACTATGAAGCCTGTTATGGATAGAATGGATCGTGTCTGCGGGTGTCTGACTGTCTGACTCTCACACAGAAATTATGGATGCATGCACGACTTTTCCAATGCATATACACACACACACTCACCCGAACATTGACAGCCAGGCAACAGAACAACACTTTTTTGTTTTATGCTGCCCGAGCCATCAGACAAACATATATGATAAATGTGAGAACATCAATAGGTCGGTACGCCAAACATAAGGCGTATACACAAAATATATCTATATATAACTGGCTATCTGCTAGCGCTGCTAGTTCCAACGACGACGAAGACGATGACGACGACGAAAACGATGAAAAGGACGAAGACGATGAAGACGACGATTACAGCGTCAAGTCCGACACAGGACTATTGGAATTTCATAGAGCTGTGGCTCAAAATCACTACCACACTCACGTCGTCTCTGCCGACGACAAGGCGACAGTCTCACACAGGAGCTGTGGCTCATACACAAAACACAGAACGCAGCGACGGCCTAGCCAACAGGTCGCTAGTTCGAATCTCGGGAGCGGCGCTCTGGCTTGGCAGCAGCGGTGTCTCCAGCCCAACTGGCGCAGCAGGTAATCGGTCCTGGGCGCAGTGGCAGGTAGGGTAGTTGTCAGCACTCAGGCCAGCCTCTCAACACCGACACAAGGTGGAGAACAAGGGTAGACACAGCTATGGCCCCGACCCTCAGAAAAAGGCAGCCAGTCCCCTTCAGTCCAGGGTACACTTCTACCTGGGGGAAACTTATTAACCCATATATGCCCGAAATTTTTTTTTCAAACAAAAGTTGCATATCCAAATGGCATTTGGTCTGTAATTATGCTATTTTGTGCTCATTTGGAGTAAAACTTTGATTTCAGTGATTTAGGATACAAATATGCCTGTCCCATAAATGGGATGGTGGGCACGTGAGGGTAGGGGTTTTCTTGCTTTTTCTCATGACACTTGAAAGCAAAAATAAAGGATTTACTGCTCTTTTATTGAAATAAAATCATTCAATATGCCAAGAAATAGCCACAAAGTTAATTCTAAGCAAACTTTGCCTTTGATAAATGAAAATGAAATTGTTCATTCTTATATTTTGTACGGAATGAAACAAAATCTGAAGAAAAGTTTGTCTTTTTTGTGAAACAATCAGAGTCTTTGGTCATTCTGAATTCGACTGAACTGGAGAAGAGAGGGCTGGTGTCTTGGATCATCAAGATTGAAGACATTGAAAGTGTCACTTTCCATGGTACTGCTGAAAGTATCTGTCATGTACCCTGACCTTGCATTTTGAGCACCGGCACTTGGTCTTCAGGCCGCATGCACCACATCTCAGCTGTGTTGGCCATCTTTCCACCAGATGGTCCACACGGTCAGACCTGACCTCTTCTGCCACACACTTGTCCACAGGTACAAAGCTTCTTGGATGGCCAGGTGCTGCATGAGAAGCCCGTGCAAGGTAGACCCTGGAAACTGTCCTGCAGATGGCAAGAAGATCCAGCGAGTTGTTCTTTGCTGCCCCAGTTGCTCTGTAGAGATGCCACACCTGTTGGATGCAGACGTCCACACAGTAAGAAAAGATGGCCCACCACCACTTTTTGGAGCGTATGGCAATCCTGTATTTGTCCACGTTCTGGTCAGTGCGATCGACACCGCCCAAGGTTTGGTTGTAGTGGTGAATCAGGAATCATTCTTACCATTTCATCTGAAGAACTGTCACCCTCAGGATCATAAATTTGCCGGTGTTGACCATGTTGGAATACTGTCGCAGTAGCAGGTGCCTGCAGCTGACGCCCATTGAGGTTGGATACTGTCCCCTCCCCATCTTCTTCTCCGCTGTCTTCATTAGTGTCCTCATTCACAGGAGGTGACTCAATGTAGACAGTGGCTTCTTGGATGCTGCTGGCATCTTCCAGCATTGATAGAACTTTATGAACATTGTAGAGTCTGAAAGACAAGAGAAGCAAGTTCCTTCTTTGTATGTGTTAAAAACCCCACCCCTCTCATGCCCACTGTCCCATTTTTGGGACGGCAATTTAAACATTCACAAATGCAAGCAAGATCATTTTCTGAAAAATCCACGAAAAACATTATCAGATAACATCATTATCTCCATTATTTGTTCTTTGTTTGATATAAAAAAAGTGTTTTTAAAAAAAAATACGAACTCACCATTTATTGCTTGCCATGATGCTCTCCAGTCCACACTCAAAATTACAAATGGCAGCCTGCTTTGGAAAAGCTAAGGAAGATTTATTCCCCAGAACACAGCAGTTGGTCACACATGGCCTCCCTTGACATGTCTTGAGCATATAAGTCACTGTATTGGGTTCCGTTGACTTAGTATCATCATTACAATATTGCGTGCCATAAATGGGACGGTGGGCATATAATGGTTAACTACCTTGATTATCATGGCTACTATTCATTACAATCACGACTACATTCATATTCATTAGCCACATCACATTTCACTAGAACTTGGGACAAACATCAGCATATTCTTTCTTCAACACTACAACATTCCCTTTTCAGGAATCATAACAATACAACATTCCCTTTTCCGGAATCACAGCACTACACAGGAAAGGATTTCAATATAAACCTTTCAGAATATAGTTTTCCAAATTGGGGAAAGGATTCCCACCTAGAGCCTCTTCAATAAACCATGAATACAATTCATTACACACAATTAATGATTACTTTCCATCAAACTATAAATGCCTTTCGTCATGACAAAATTGTCCATTTCATTTCATATAATCACCACATTTTAGAAATTTTCTTTTTTTCAAAAGATTCATCTACTTCAATATATGTAAGGGAAAGATTTCCACACACTCTTGTTTGCCAACACACAACTATTCAATATTCATATCAAGAGTGAGTTAAATACTCATCCACATCAAAAATCAAAACCAACATATATAAAGTCTCTGTCGCTCACTCTGGGAGCTTATTATCCATAGCATCAAAACTCTCCCTCTTCTCGCAAACCACATTGGAATAAACACCCTTTTTAATCATGAAGTTCATAACTAGTTAAGTCACAGAATAAACAATTTTTTTTCTTCTCAAGACCACTTCCTTTAACACTCACTTCATCTATTCATGTTTTCCGAAATAATTTCGTTTTGCTACCCTATCAAGTCATAGGATAACAGAACACAACAAATACTTTTGTTTTCTAAACAAAACCTTCACAGTGCGCTGAGGAAGTTTCAGTCGCTCCTAAACGGGAATACGGTTTCGGTTTGCTAATAAATAAACATTGAATGATAAATACCTGACTGCCACCAAAACAGATTGGAGTCCCTCTTCGGCTTCTGGGTAGTTGCGTTGCCGGATTCACAGCAGAGACTGCTTAACCGTTTCAGCTCACCCGGCTTTAACAGTGCGCAGGTGAGCAGCAGTCAGGTAAACTTTTCAACCGGCTTCCGGACGACTACCTTCCGGTTAGCACGGTTGCATGAAAATTTGTGACTGGACGGGAAATGGTCCGTCACAGGGACGGGTCGAAAGAGAGAGAGAGAGAGAGAGAGAGAGAGAGAGAGAGAGAGAGAGAGAGAAAGAGAGAGAGAGAGAGACAGAGACAGAGACAGAGACAGAGACAGTTCAATCATGACAGGCCAACAGCGAGTGAGTACTCACTATTTCCACATACTGGTGTGACAATATCACACTCTTCAAACCAAGTGCCCAGTTCAGCGATAAGACCGGGAGGACGTGTGTGTGTGTGTGTGTGTGTGTGTGTGTGTGTGTGTGTGTGTGTGTGTGTGTGTGTGTGTTGACATTTCTCTGCGAATACCACTCAAGAAAAGTTTGTGGCTAATGCAGTCTCTCTTTGGTACCAGTGCTGCACACGACTCGCCACTAATTTCACTTTTCATAGCATAGCACCAACGCACTAGCACGCAAAATAACACACTCCTTACATCTATTTCAGTTTCTCACAGACTGTCAACCGGCCATCAGCTAGTGCTCTCATTTCCTTTCACTGCACGAAGGAAAACACACCTTATCATTTTATAGTCTGTCATCTTTATGGCTATATAGTGCCAAGAGATCTTTGAAACACTTCCGGTCTCTGCCTAGGGATATCTATGTCTAGGGGTCTATCAGCATCTAAACTCATGAAGTCATCAATGTAGCTGCTTCCATAGTGATCTATAGTTACAGTTTCTTCTAACAGTCAGTATAGTAACAGTTTCTACTAACAGCCAGTATAGTAACAGTTTCTTTTAACAGCCAGTATAGTAACAGTTTCTTCTAATAGCCAGTATGATAACAGTTTCTTCTAAGAGCCATTTTAAAATAGCTAGCTAGCATGACAATCAACCACATGTTGTCGTTCACCACAATGGTACCTATGATGCATGACATATGATTCAAATCAATGAACTATTGCATTTGTGAAAGCTTGAGTGAGGCTGCTGGATGCACATGGCAGTTGCTTCTTGGTGGCGTTTTTCGCCGGTGGCTGTGCAGTCATACGGGCTGGTACATCCATGGGAATGCTCCCGTGGAGATTCTGTCGTGTCACATCCAATATTTATTATCCACAGCATCTGCCAGGGAGAACTAATGTCCCTTGACGTCTTAATGGAATGCCCTGTGCGTGGCTGCACCCTATGTCAACACAGTGCAGTCTTCCAAGGGTAGTGCAGGATTGCTCCCAGCTAGTTTGTTCGGCAGTTGAGGACAGTACTACTCTAGATCCCATCTGCACCTTCGAGTGTATCTTCTACATGTGTATGGTACAGACGTTCCTTTAGGCCACCACCTTGTTCCTGAAGCTCCGAAAAACAAGGTGAGAGCTTATAAAGATCAGGCCAGAAGACCATCCTACAAACACAGTGTGCAGGATTCGAGATCCAAAAGAAGACCTCAAAAATTCGAGGGTTGACTGCCAGAACCCAGTATCTCCCTTACACATTTATATGTGAGATACTGAGTTCTGGCAGTCAACCCTCGAAATATTCCAATGCGAACTTTAAAAAGAAATCAGGATTAATCCGCCGAACACTCCACTTTGAAACTGATTCTGATACGAGCTTTAAAAAAAATTCGAAGCTTTCACTGGGCTGATAGAAGAAACAGATGAAGGCCACTGGCAGGAGTTGAAAAAGGCCTGGACCACCACATTTACACTTGTATTGGGAAAGGACCAAAGAGCACAGAGCACGGTTGACTGCAGACACTTGGGCCATTATCATGGAAAGAACACAACTAAAAGAAAAGATTAACCAGACCCTGGAACAAGAACAGAAACAAAAGTAAGACCTATGAGCACAGTACTGGAAAATCAATCACTGAGCGAAAAAAGGGCCAGAAAAGACAATGTAAATTCATCCTTCAGCTCACTGGAGAAGCAGAAGTAGCCACATGACAAAGAAATATGAAAAGACTATAATACATTATGATATGACAAGATCACTTTGTGCCATGAGGAATAGTGCTATACAGTCAATGAAAAATAAGACTGGAAAAGCTGCACCAACGATGCTGAGCAGAGAGCAAGATTGGCCAAATGCTTTCATGAAATCTTGAGGAGGCCCTCCCCACCTGAGCCTCCAGGCATACCACCAGCAACCAGCCTGTAGACATCAATGCCAACCCCCCAGCTAATGCTGCAGTCACCAAAGCCATCAATTCCCTCAAAACAGGGAAAGCAACGGGCCCAGAGAATAAACCTTCTGAAGTGTCCACTGAATAGAGAACGGACATCTAGTTAAACTGCTAAAGACAGGTGGCATCCGCTTCTGCAATAACTGAAGAGGAAGCCTGCTTTTGTCACTTACCATCAAGACTTGATAAGAATAATGCTTTCAAGACTAAAGAAAGCCCTACGTAAACGACTTCAAGAAGAACACGCTAGTTTTCGTTGAGAAAAATCATGCGCAGACCGGATAGCAGCACTCTGAATGATCATTGAGCAGTCATTTGTGGCAGTCTCCCCTGCACCCAGAATTTGTTGACTTTGAGAAGGCCTTTGGCAGTGTTGACAATGAAGTCATTTGAAAGCTTGAGCACTACTATGGATTTCCACCAGAATACATCACTGTCATCCAGCAATTGCTTGACAAGCCCACCAGTCGAATAATACACATTAGAAAACGATCTGATCCATTTCAGGTGCGGACTGGTGTAATACAGGGCTACCTTCTATCACCAACCATCTTCCTGTTGGTGATAAACTGGATTATGGAGAATGCATCAGATGGTGAAAACACCGGCATCCAGTGGATGGTTATCAAAGAGCCAGAAGATTTGGACTTCACAGATGATTTCAGTCTCTTCTCTCACAGACACGAGGATGCTCAAGCATGATTATCCGCCAGGCTGAAGAAGCAAAGAAAACAGTTCTGAAGATTAATACAAAGAAAACTGAAGTAATGCAGATAAAAACCAAACACCAATACCCCATTTAGCTAAAAGACGAGAACATCACAGAAGTGGAGAAATTTCTCTACATGGCCGGTATCATCACCAAAGATGATTAAGCAGACTGAGAAATCAGTAGCTTCATCAACAAGGCAAGGCACACTTTAACACCAAGGTACCCATTTGGGGTTTCACTGCCCTTTCACCAAAATAAGAATTTTCAAAGCGAATATGAAGTCAATTTCTGTCATATTGCTCAGGGAGTATGAGAACAACAAAGTACAGGCCTTCAGGCGTTCATCAAAAAGTGCTCCATGCGCATCCTCAATATCATATGGCCTAAAGCCATTTTCAACCTGTGGGAAAGAACCAAATAAAATTCTAGAAACGGAATTGAGAAATAAAGAAAAAATGGGGCTGGCTTGATCGCACAATACATAAGTCTCCTACGAACATCACAGAACAGGCACTGGAATGGAACCCACAGGTGAAAAGGGAGGCAGGACGATCTCGACAGACTGGGCAAAGGTGCATGGACTCTGAATTAAAGACAGCCGAATGACATGGGCCTAGCTGAAGAGGTCAGCCTTGAACGTAGTCCGCTGGAGAAGTATTGCCACAGCCTCTGTTCCCCAGGAACTCAAAGAATTAAGTCAGGTAAGTCACACCCCCTGCAAATAATGAGGACCTGTTTGTAACAGTTTTTTTTCGCGTCTCCAAACTTCAAGACAATGACTCACTGTTTGAAGAGAATTTTCAGGTTTCTCTGCAGATACATGATATTTTACACTCTAATGATATGAGCGTTGTTGTGATCAGTTTAAGAAGAAACCTACTAAAACAGTGGGGCTACAAACTACATTTCAATAGCAACAACAGCCCCAAAAGCATGATCATCAGGAAGACTGGGAAAAGACATCATGCACATTATTCTGAGACTTTGCCTTATAGAATATTCCATAAAGGAAAGAACGGAGAGCAGGGATCAAAAACCTCTGAAAACTGAGGAGGTGAAATCTCTCTCTCTCTCTCTCTCTCTCTCTCTCTCACACACACACACACACACACACACACACACACACACACACACACACACACACACACACACGCCACACACAAGCGGGCGTGCGCGCACACACACGCTCTCTCTCTCTCTCTCTCTCTCTCTCTCTCTCTCTCTCCCTCTCTCTCTCTCTCACACACACACACACACACACACACACACACACACACACACACACACACACACACACACACACACACATGTGCGCACACATGCCTGCTCCCACAAACGTATGCGCACATTTTGCCTTGGCATACAATAACTGACTTAAGAATGTCAGTTGAATTTGTGTGCGAAACAGTAAGTCATTGACTTCAATTTGAAGGCTGGATAACAATGCATGTGACTGACTTTATGTGGTAGTGAATTCCAAGTCCTTGAGAAAAAAAAACAAAACACTTTACCGATCATGGGGGAAAAACCCCAGAAACAAACAGAACACGCTAGCACTAAATAAACAAGTAACTTTCAACCCAAAACAAAAGGCGGTTTATGTTCGAAGTCTATATTGACAAGTCACAGCGATATCTTCCTGAGCGTGTTATAAAACGTTATCAAAACGTTTGATACAAAACGTTATCTTATCCAAACGTTATAACTATCATTTCTCACGGGCGCTCGTCAGTTTATTCAAATCCTGCTTTTCATCTTTCCACCATCTGTCTATAAACACTTTCATGTTGTCTGTCAAGACATATTTGTCATTACAGTCCTTTTAATCGGCCACATATGTACTTTCATTTGAGCAATAGTTATCACACTCTTTGTGTGTGTTGGTATTGGCTTCAGTATTATTGTTGGTCTCGCTGTGTTACATTATTGCTTTATCCTCTTTGTTTTTATTACCATGTTGTGGTCTTAGTAAAAATGTTGCAGAATTCTGTGGAAAGATCTGAAGACAAGACGTTGTCTAAGATCTCTGTCCTTGAGTAATAAGAAATCAAGTATTTGACTCTCTCTCTCTCTCTCTCTCTCTCTCTCTCTCTCTCTCTCTCTCTCTCTCTCTCTCTCTCTGTATTCCTCAGTGAGCGTAGAGAAATATATTGTAGTGTGGTGTGGTGCTGTGTTTGTGCGTGTGTGTGTGTGTATGTGTGTGTGTGTGTGTGTGTGTGTGTGTGTGTGTGTGTGTGTGTGTGTGTGTGTGTGTGCGTGCGCGC
>JAMYXO010000369.1:22500-25000 GCA_033310375.1 Conus canariensis | reverse complement strand
TAGGGTTTCCATCAGTATGTCTTTATGGTCGTATGAATCGATTTTTTCAAAGAATTCTATATAGCTCTTGAAAACATCTTTCCAAAACATATTCATTGGGCGACCTCCAATTTTAAGTACCAAAGACCCATACTCCTCTAGCATTTCAACTTGTGGGCATTCTTTAATCAGAATTTGTTTCCATTTTGCACTGAACGTCTGTGCATAGCACTTCTTTAACCATGTTAGTTTTAGTGAATTAATAAATGATGCTATGTGAGGGATTTTAATTCCACCATTTTGTATACCTTGTGTTGCTACATTCCTTTTAACTTTATCCTTTTTTTGTCCCATACGAATTTAAAACACATTGTTTGCAGTTGTTGAACTATGTTGTCGGGTGGGTTTGGGAGCATGATCCACAAGTGGGTTAATTTTAACAATATAACTGATTTAAGAATAGCTATTCTTCCAAGGGGTGTAGTTGTTCTTTTCATCCATATATTGAATAGTTTTTTTAGTTTCTTGAAACTTTTCTGTTAAGTTTTGTTCTGCCACATTGCTTAGATCATTTGTAAACCAAAGGCCTAAGATTTTAAATTTGATGGGGTTCCAAGTCGGGTAAAAATCTGCATTCACTATTGCATTTATTTCCTATCCATACATTGCAAGTTTTTTCATAATTTAGCTTTAATCCTTATATACATTCAAACTCTTGGAGGATTTTAAAAGTTGTTTCATATGATTTTTTTTTATCTCCTTCTAGAAACAGCACTGTGTCGTCTGCAAATTGACTGATTTTACATTGCGTGTCTGACAGCTGTATGCCTTGTACAGTTTGACTTTCTCTTATCTTACATGCCAATAGTTCTGCACATAAAATAAACATGTAAGGAGATATTGGATCTCCTTGCCTACATCCGCGTTTGATAGGGAAGTTTTGCGACGCTTTTCCATTCACAATGATTGAAGATTTTATATTAGTATAAAAAGCATTTATATTATTATATTAGTATAAAAAGCATTTATCCAGTTACAAATGTCATTCCCAAATCCAAAGATTTTCATTACTTTATGCATATATTTCCAGCTTTTTCAAAATCTAGTGAAACTAAAAGTCCTGGCAAGTTCTTTTTTTTTAGGTAATAGATTACATCATAAATAAATCTTGCATTGTCACCAATATATCTGCCACTGATAAACCCTGTCTGATCTTCATTTATTAGTTTTTGTGAAATTGATTTAATTCTATTTGCGATGCATGACGATCCTATTTTGTAAGTAACATTAAGAAGGGAAATGGGACGCCAGTTTTTCAAATACTCTCTAGGTTTATCTCCCTTAGGGAGACAAATTATGATACCTTCTCTCTGTGTAATCAACATCTGTTTCTGTTCAAAGCCCTCATTTAGACTACGAACAACTAGAACACCTATTTTTTTCCAGAAAAAATTTAAGAAAATCTGCGGTCATCCCATCTGTTCCAGGGCTTTTTCCATTTTTCATGTTTTTGAGTGTCTGTGATGCTTCCTCAAGAGTAAGCTTACCTTCAAGTGAGGCTGCTTCTGTTTCTGTCAGTTTTGGAAGGTTATTAAGATAGTTTTCTGAATCTGTGTCTTTACATTCTTTTTCAGTATATAGGTTTTCATAATAATCTCTAGTTTCTTGTAGGATATTCTCTGTCTTTTCGAAACAATTTCCATCTTTTGAAATAACTTTATACATTTGCTTACTAATGTAGTGTCTTTTTTCAAGGTTACAAAAGTATTTAGTTATCTTTTCTCCTTCTGCAGCCCATCTCGCTTTGCTTCTTACTAATATTCCTTGTATTTTTGATTTCCTCAGTGCTACAAGATCTTCTCTTTTATTATGTAGTTGATGCTGTTCTTCAATTGTTTTGTTAAGTTTGTTTTCTCGGATTAATATTTCTTCTTCTAATTTTTTTTCTGCCTGTGCGTTTTCTCTTTTCTTTCTTGCACTATATTCCATTGACGCTTTTCTTATATCCATAAACAAAGTGTCTAAGAACAATTGATCTGAAATAGTAAGACAGAGGTTTTCTAAAGGGATATTATCAATTTCTTTTCTTTCGTATATTAATGCAGCATATTGTTCTTTTGTATTTTTGATAGTTTCATTAATAAGATCCACATATCTTTCATCTCTTAGCAGTGATGCATTAAACTTCCAAAAAGTTTTCGATTTTGTGTCCTCTCTAAAATCTAATGTTATTGAGATGCGAGAATGATCACTTCTATAACCAATGTTTATATCAGCATCACGTACATTGGAGATTAAGTTTTCTGAGATAAGAAAAAAGTCTAGTCTAGCTTGTTGTGGTGGGTTTGGTCTTCTCCATGTGTATCTTAGTGTTTCTGGATTGATTTCTCCCCATACATCTATTAATTCCATTTCATTTGACAGTTCTATCACCTTTTCTTGAGCTCTTGTGTTATTGTTATGTTTATAATTGTAATAATCTAATGCTGGATTTAAAACTAAGTTCCAGTCCCCTCCAAAA
>JAMYXO010000369.1:0-17500 GCA_033310375.1 Conus canariensis | reverse complement strand
GGCTGGCCTCCACCTTGGACCTTAGGGATGCATTCTCGGCCTTCAGTTGTTGCTCGTCCTGGGTCAGACTGTCTCGATCTTTCTGCAGGCTACTTTCAAGGACATCTAGCCGTCGATCGAATCTTTCTGCCAGCTGTGTCATCTCTCTCCTCAACTCGGACCTCATACTCTCAATGTCCTCCTTGGTACTGACTGTAGCTAGCTTTTGCACAATACTGCTGAGGGTGCTGTTGACTTCTTCCATTTCTGTAGCACTAATGGTGTCTAGTCTTAGTTTCTTGCTGTCACCCTCCTCTCCCTTCTTTTCTTCTGGATGTTCACTGTCTGTTGAGCAGTTACTGTCTGTGGAGCACAATGTTTATTTTTCCCACTGTCTGTAAAATAGGGTGAAAATTCTGTTGTCACGATATTTTAGGTCTACATGACAGAGGAGCGTATAATTCTTCCGTAGGCCTACAACTGATTCTCACAGCCTAACACTCACTGTTCACTGCTCTCTTGCACGCTCCGTAAGCCAAGCTAGCCTACTGCGATTCACATTGCATGTATTCTCACTGCTATAACGGGAGCGAGAGAATGCGACCGCACAGCTTGACGATCACCGGTGAACTCGTCTGTGAGGAAATTGTTGAGGTATTTTTGAGGGAAAAAAATGTGTTACTAATCTTTGTGAAAAACAAAAACAAAAAAAAAAAATGAAATGAGGCAGGGAACAGTAAACAATAAACAGTAAACAAGTGGGGTAACTTTTGCTCCCATAAGAAAACCTAACACAGAGTAACTTTTATTCAAGACTGGCACAGCCTTTTAAACTTGAATAAAGTCAGATAAATACATAGACGAAAAATCTAATAGTGGGGGAAAAAACAAGCGCAGGCCAACTACTCAATTGTCTTCATAGTAATGACTTGACAAAGATTTGGACGTAAGGAGGGGGGGGGGGGGGGGGGGGGGGGGGGGGAAGGGGGAGGGGGGAGTTTGAAGATGGAGAAACTGGGAACATGAAATTAAGAAAATATATTACAGATACGAAAACTCGTCACTAGCTGCATAAGGGAACCATCGTAATCCCTTTTGAAGGCAGGTATATTTGTATTTCCTGCTCTGAGGCCTTTCGTCCGCTGGATCGGAACTCATCAGGGAGACACGGCTGGTTGTGTCTGCGCTCCTGGCGTCAAATAGAGACACACCACAGTCCATAATACCGTGGTATTCTCACCACCAAGGGTGCAAAAAAGAATCCAACAGCACCCCCACAGCCGCCAGTGAAGGGTAGTAAAGGAAACCAAACAAAAGTGTGGGGAGGAAAACAGTTGCTGAAAAACTAAAGACATTATGCAAATAGTATAAAATGTAGGGGACAATCTTTGAGCCTACGCCTGAGGACCCACCCAAGGATGCAAGGGAGATCCCCCACTATTAGATTGTTCGTCTATGTATTTGTCTGACTTAATTCAAGTTTAAAAGGCTGTGCCAGTCTTGAATAAAAGTTACTCTGTGTTAGGTTTTCTTATGGGAGCAAGAGTTACCCCACTTGTTTACTGTTTATTGTTTACTGTTCCCTGCCTCATTTCATTTCCAATTTCGTTTCGATTAAACTGAGGTGACTTGTGTTTGTTTCTGTCCGTCTGTGTGTTTGTCTTTTGATCTCCCTTGCATCCTTGGGTGGATCCGCAGGCGTAGGCTCAAAGATTGTCCCCTACATTTTACACAGAGACATGCATTCCACTTTTGCATCTCACTCTCAGAAATCCCATTCTAACAGCTTTCAAAATCAGCCTCTAATCTCTTTGACCCCTAAAATGCTGATTGTATAGAGTTAATGAAATCGAAAGGTCGAGAAACATGGCTTAGCACCTAAAGCAAGAAAAGTGAAACATTTTTGTTGAATATTAAAAAAAAAAAATCAAAATTTATGGAACATTCTGAAAGGATGGGAAACACGACATATTATAGCCAATCAAACGTTCGTAAGATTCGAGGAATAATTGCTGGGAGCCTTTTGCACTTTCAGCACTTTTCTGACTAATTACGCAGGCTGTAGGTACGTCATTTGATAAACTAACGTCGAGTGAAACTCACACATCGAAAGCGAAAAACCAAATGTTTAGATCTGATGATAGATGAATCAATCATTTTTTTTTTAAATGCAGCTAATGATGTTCGTTATGTTCGGGACATTACAGAAGTATTAGTAATATTGATGTACTACAACATTTTCTGTTATTTTTGTTAGAGTCGTGTTTGATCAAAATGACTCTGAGACTCGAAAGAAATTTCCAACATTCTTATGTTGTCTGAGTATGAGTCATCTGATAAAACTAACGGCGTGTTGAACAAAGACAAGTAAATCAAAAGCCAAATATGTAGACTTGAACAAGCATGCTATACTAAGTAAATTCGATCTAAAGGTTACATGTACTGGTTTTCTAAGCTCTACACAGTAACCGCATGCTCTGAAAACTGTCCGTGCCCTGATGAATCTGCCGTGTGTGTTATAGTGAAAACTGCTGGCAGCAGGTCACCTGCTTAGACTACAGTACAGTCCAAATCACAGCACTGGCGCAAACCACTCACAGCACATTCTAACAAGGCTCTGAAGATGCTTTTGTCTAAACAAACTGGCAGTTATTACTGCAGGATCTTCTTTACATTTTTTAAATCAAACTGAGCATTCCCATCACCCTGAACTATGTATTTTTGTTGTCAGCCTTGATGACGACAGTTTGAAACTGCTTGTTCAATGGTTCATTCTGCTCATCATCATAGTCTGATGTGGGAGCTTGCACAATCAGTCCACTTAACGTATGCTGCAGGTGTTACTCGGTAACACGGATGCCAGTAGCAGAGAAGAATTTCTGATATAACGTTCTGCAAGAAGCGTCAGAACAGAATTTCCCTGATTCACCAAGCTGTCTGCATGCACACCTAAGGCAGTGGCGGGTGATGTGAGACTGCGTCTTGTTCTTAGGAACTGCAGCTGGTAGCTAGAGATGGTGGGCAGACAAAGAATGCATGGAGTGTTCCAAGGAAATGCAGGGAAGTATATCGAGAATCTCCATCCTTCAGGTATGTGTCTAACAGATCCCACCATCTGATCTGGTACCCATGTGTATATACGCTTTTGGTAACTGCCTTGCAACATCTACTGCATTACCATCAGAGGAACACCATTCATTTTTTTTTTTAACCGAAACGAGGGTGTGAATAACAGTAATACTTGCAGCTGATGAGACATTTATCAACTGAAAACTGTCGTACAAGAAGATGAAAACATTCAGTTTTTAAAGTCGATTCTGACAAAGTGAAAGTTCCTGACATCGCTGAACAGTTTAAAGCAGCTTCCAAAGGAAATTATGCTTCAAGAACCCCTCACAAAGAATTGTAACCAAATGATGACCAACACTGCCACGCAGAATCTGGAAATAAACCACTGGAAGTTGAAGCCATTGATCACGAGAAATTTTTCGTATGTTTGACACTTAAAGAAATTTAAAACTGTACAACAAAAGTGAGTTGGAAAGGAGAAGTGCAGCACTTGAATAGTAGGACTGATCGAGAAATTTAGAAATTCAGAAGAACTCTGGACTAAGTAAAAGTATTTAGACGTGGGCAGTGACGACAAAAAAGTGCTCAACATTGTAAAAGACTTGACCAGACAGAAACAAAGCAGTCACAGCACCATTCAGGACAAAACAAAACGCAGTAACTATTTTTCGAAGTCCCATCTGCACCAAAATCTTGCACACTGATGAATGGCCCACAGAACTCCATCACTAATCGTCACCCTTTCCAAGAAAGAAAACCTCCGACACTGCCATAGTTATGACATGGTCAATTTGACCAGCAATACCACAAAAGTGTGCTAATTTCATTTCTGAATAGGTTACAGCTATAAGCAGATATCATTGGTTGCGTTTACATCTAGCTAGGGGACAAGTGCGGCATGGCATGGCACGGAATGATTGCATGGCGCTTTGCATTTACACGGCTTTGGCTGAAAACGAGCGACTGCAGGCCATCGTAAATGGGGCACTGGCATCTTCCTGTTGACTTTGGCCTTCTAGAAAGCGGCTTTTAATTTTTCTTTATTGTTTTTTTTTTCTTTCTTCACGGCATTAACGTGCATTTTTTTCTATGCTCATCAGCAATGACTTTTCTAATGCGTGCAAATATAAAAATATTTCAGGTACAAGAGTCTAGCTTCTTCTGAATGGCCTTAACAGCCCATACTTGAATGAGGGCTTTTGTTTTTTCCTCTGTCCGGAAACTCAAGGTTGTTTGGAATGTGGCCACGTTTGGCCTGTCTGCGGCTCACTTCAAGAGCTGGGCTATGGCGCAGTATGGTTTTGCACTGAAAAGGTAAAAGTGAGCAGTTGTTCGGGACATGGGCAAGCCAGGCTCGGTGAAAATGAAATCCCGATGTAAAAGTTCCATCATTGCTGAAGAAGACGAGGCTGAATTTTGCAAAGGCAGAAGTGCTATCAAACAGATCTTCAACCCGCGTACCCATAGCCAAACACATCTCCAACACGAAAAGTCCACCTGGTCATCATAGACTTTAAGGAAGCGTTTGATAGTGTCTGGCAGGAGGCGCTGTCAGCTAGAATAAGAAATGTTACAAAAGCTTATCAACACCATGCACTCCAAATAACCTACGCAGCACTCAACAAGGAGAGTGGTTTTATACTTCGGTAAGAGTTCGTCTGGGCTGTCTTCAATTTTGTACACTTTTCGATCTACCCTAAGACTGCATCATTATGCACTGGAAGATCCAGCATTGGAAGAACCATTACAAATCTTTGCTTCGCAGATTACAACAATAGCTGCAAAGTTGAGAGGAAGAGCTTGCCAAGCTCTTTAAAGAAAACAAGGATGAAACATCAACACATGACATGGGGATATTTGCCAAGTTGATAGTCACCCACGACAATACCATCAACTCTAAAATAACTGTCAATCAGCAGGAGTAAACTCGACAGGAGCAAGAAACTGTTCAACTGTACATTTATTGGAATCTATCATTCATAATGTTACTGATGCATTTGGAAAGCATGCTAGTCGTGTATTTGGTGAAGATTTATGCCCGGACGGCACGTGGTCTTTGGCGTAAGGCATTTCTTTCCTTGGGGATAATAAATGGAATTCTGGCCCTGTGGTGTGTGCAATGTCATGGGTCACACAACTGCTCGTTTCTTGTGGTTCTTTAAAGTATGCAATGCCATGGGTCACACAACTGGTTGTTTCTTGTGGTTCTTTAAAGTGTGCAATGCCATGGGTCACACAACTGCATGTTTCTTGTGGTTCTTCTGCATACTAGGATGCAGCATTCAAACACTCTCCTTTGTTTCCTTAAACTCTCCGGAGACGGAACGGTTTTGAAAAGCAGATCTATCGATCGATCTATCTATGTATCTATCTATCTCTCTATTTATCTACCTATCAATCAGTGTGCTTGTCCATCCACCTGTCTGTCTAGCTAGTTAGGCTGCAATCATAAAGGGTTTTTTTTGTGCTTTAGCAAAGTTGTTTGTCAATGTCCGTAACTGAGAAGTTTTTGTTCGATAGATCTAGTTTTGTTATCAGTCTTTCGGCACTGATAGCCTTGGGCCTATTCACTGCATATATAGACACACACAGACACACTGTGACACTGTTGCATCATCTTTTCGCTGTTCCGCCAGGGAAGAAAGAAACAAAGAAGGAAAGAAAGAAAAAGAACGAAATTCTGGTAACATATCAGTTGAGATGGTATATAGCAGCAGTGCTGCTAATCTTGCATCATTCTTTGTGAGTTCAAAGGCACGTTTTTAATTATCTGACCAGAATTAAGAAGATTCATATTTTTCAAGCTCTTTGAGTTGTGCTCTGGCTTGTTCCCCTGTACAATGACTTCGTCCATAATGTTGTCACAGGCCTTGGAAGTTGGTCTAGTCGATAAGATTGACAGCTTCCCAAGAGATCTTCTCTTTCTGAATCTTGATTGGCTAGGTCACCAGCCTGGATTAAAAACCATTGAGAATAGGCTAGGCCTACTCCAGATTCAGTTTGGAGTGCAAAGTTCAAATCATGCAATAAATGACGTTTCCTGATTTGGCGTCATTATGGCGTTGACGTCACGCTGCGCTTTCAGAAAGAGAGGAAGGTCAGGACTCCTTTTTTTCAGCAGACAAGTACATTTTGCTGAAATGTGTGCTCACTTATTTAGACATTACATGAAGGAAGAAAGCCTGGGGAACAATAAAAAACAAAACAAAACAATACGCTGAGTTAATGAACATTATGGTGATCCATGCACACCAATATGCAATTACATAACATTCACCTTAGATGAGGCTGAAATGGCACATGGGTGAAGAGGTGGAAAGGGTTTTGGTCACTGGGACGGCAGGGAGGGGGGTGGGGGAAACAGGGGCTACATTACACAATCAGCAGGCTCGTATTTTACTGCGTCCAACAACAAATTAATTCAATCGTTTTGCTGTTCAAATTGTCTGCCTTGTATAAAACACCATCTGCATCAACATTAAACCATCGTCTGATTAAATGTTGACTAACTGAAACACACGAAATATGTCTATTGGTCCAGCCGTTGCAGTTTGTGCTTCTGTGGTCCCCACTGGCACCTTCAGGGCAGAAGGGCAGATTTTTTCTTCTTTTTTCTTCTTTTTTTTTCTTCTCTCAAATGTTGACTAACAGAAGACAGTCCAAAAGAATATGGCTGATGGAAACATTTTTGACTGTACATACATCATATTTAAAGCAAATGTTGTCCATGCATCGTTTAATTTGATAGATCATACAGGCAAGGCGTCTTGTACCTTGAATGCACCTTTTGATATGAAGGTAATTTCATCTAATTTACGCCCTGAATAGATGTTACTCTAAACGAATCAGCATATTTGATGTGATGACAATGAGATCGTCAAAAGTGTTACAAAACACGCATTTTGAGCACTCAACTTAGCATTTGGGTCAGCTGTTTCATTTACTGACATTCCACAGTGAGAAAGGATCCGAGAAACGTTATGACCGTTCTTTTCATAATAAGACAACGTGTAAGATATTTCATCTTAAAAAATCATATTGTCCTCTATTCCGGCTGTTACTGATGGCTTGAAAGACTGATTTGAAGTTTACATGAAGCAATGCTTAGGAAAGGACTAGTGGTACACTTAAACCGTGTTGCAAAGCTGATTGAGCTGTAAATGTTCAATAATTATGCCAAAAATATATTGACTTTTCCGTCATCAAGTGAGGTATTGAAAAACTAGCACGTGCTTTCCCTTGTTGATTGACAGATCCACTGGTAACAACTTTAACTGCGTTGACATACTGCTCTGAAACATGCGCCCTCGCTACTGTGCCAAGTAACTGGGGCACACTTCAGAGTATGAAGATGCAAACTCAGTGCCAAATTTTGCTTTTTAATTCTCAAGCAGGTAGTTGTGTGTTGGATGCATTCTGTGCGCCTTCATAATGTACCCATGGATTCACACACACACACACACACACACACACACACACACACACACACATATATATATATATATATATATATATATAAACATCCAAACAAAGAACTAAACAACAATCACGTCGAATATTTCCCAATATTTCGACCGCATTTGGTCTTCCTCAAGGGATATATATATATATATATATATAGAGAGAGAGAGAATGGTACTGAGGATCAGCGCAATCTTAAAAACAGTGCTCAACCACAGTGGGAGCGACATTTGTTACATTAAAAGCAAGTTAAAATCAAGCTTCTAAAAACATCTACAAATTTGTTTCACGCTGTGCGGTCTGGCCACAGACAAAATGTAATTAATGCTTCTGTCCTGTTCGATTTTGACAACAGTTTCATTTTTCAAGAAACCTATGATTTTGATCACTGCCGTAAAAAAGATCCACTCAATGTTAATTGTAATAGATTAAGGCAATTGCATCCTGACGACCGCACAGCGTGAAACAAATTTGTAGATGTTTTTAGAAGCTTGATTTTAACTTGCTTTTAATGTAACAATATATATATATATATATATATTTGTTACATTAAAAGCAAGTTAAAATCAAGCTTCTAAAAACATCTACAAATTTGTTTCACGCTGTGCGGTCGTCAGGATGTGATGAGCTTGTGTTGCCAGTGCCACGTATATATATAGCTAGCTGGTTTGCTGTTGTTTTTTCCCGTGCTACATGTGTTTCTCAGGTGTTGGTTTTTTTCGCTGATAGAAACTTCCATCTGTGTCTGCAATTGTTAACCATTTCTGTTCTAACATTTAGAGTTGCCAACTGTGGTTTACATAGTATAATGTATTTCTCTGTTAGGCATAGATTGCATTTTTTTGAAATGTTGTTGTATGATGCTGCTCTTTTTAAAATTTTCCAAGATATGTTGTAGTCTATGTTTTTTTCTTTAAGTTTCCAAATGTATTTACTCAATTCTGTTTGGTTTTTGTATCTTTCTTTGTTGAATGATTGTTTATGGTTTGCATATCTAGTTTTGAATTGGTTTTCCGTGATACCTACATATGATTCTTTTGCGTTCTCTGATGTTACAGTGGCTTGGTACACAATGTTGTTATAAAGGCATTTGTTGCTTAGGGGGCACTGTTCTTTTTTGGTACAGTTACAAGATTTCCTTTCGTTACCCTCCTTTTTTTCTGTGCTGCTTTTCATTTTGTTTGCTGAATCGATGGCATTTTTAAGGTTTGGCATACATGAATATGATAATTTGATGTTGTTTTTGTTGAATATCTTGAATAATTTATGGTCTTTTGGGAAAGATGATGTCAAGATTTTAAAGAATTCTTTCCCTACATTTGTTTTAACTCTTGCATCATATGGGGGATTGTACCATATGATATTCCTTTTCCTGTTCTTTCTGCATCTTTTTGTATCATTGTCTGGATCGTATCTTAGTTTGTAATTGTAGCCACTTGTATGTAACGCCTCTTGGTATTCAGCTGTAGCGTTGTTGAATACTGTTTCGTTACATGACAAATTGGATAGTCTTTTATTTATGCTTTTGGGTATTGTTTTCAGTATGGAGGGTGGGTGATTGCTTTTGATGTTTACATAAACAGGCGTGTCATTTGGTTTCTTGTATGGTTGATAAAAATATCCAGAAAAATTACAGAAAGGCTGACAAGGCTACATATGATCACATCAGAAAGAAAGAAAAGGAACTTGTGCACCAAATGGACCTAAGTGACAGAGTAGAGACCACAGCAGCTAGAGAAGCCTTTATTACACTTAAAGACCACAAACCCAATTTCTTGAACAACCCAACATGTAGACTGATAAACCCTTCCAAATCTGAACTAGGGAAAATTAGTAAAAAAATCTTAGAGAAAACCATAAAAAACATAAAAGAAAACACTGAACTCAATCTCTGGAAAAACACATATGAAGTAATACAATGGTTCAAAAACCTCAATAAACAAGAAAATACAGTTTTTATAACATTTGACATAGTAGATTTCTACCCATCTATAGATGAAAAGCTACTAACTAAAGCTATAAAATTTGCCAACAAGTACACAGAAATATCAGGGTCAGAAATGGAAATCATTTTCCACACAAAGAAAACTTTACTGCACAATAAAAATGAAACCTGGATTAAGAACACAAGCAGGAATTCAACTTTCGATGTCACAATGGGATCATACGATGGTGCCGAAACTTGCGAACTTGTCGGACTATTCATGTTATCCAATATTCAAAAAAAACTTGGAAAACAAACTGGACTGTACAGGGATGACGGCCTTGCCGCTCTGAATGACAACCCTAGAAACATTGAAAATAAGAAAAAAGAATTGTGTAAAATTTTCCACAACCAAAACTTAAAAATCACAATAGAAGCAAACAAAAAGATAGTGAACTATTTAGACATAACGTTAGACCTCAACCAACACACATATAAACCATACAAGAAACCAAATGACACGCCTGTTTATGTAAACATCAAAAGCAATCACCCACCCTCCATACTGAAAACAATACCCAAAAGCATAAATAAAAGACTATCCAATTTGTCATGTAACGAAACAGTATTCAACAACGCTACAGCTGAATACCAAGAGGCGTTACATACAAGTGGCTACAATTACAAACTAAGATACGATCCAGACAATGATACAAAAAGATGCAGAAAGAACAGGAAAAGGAATATCATATGGTACAATCCCCCATATGATGCAAGAGTTAAAACAAATGTAGGGAAAGAATTCTTTAAAATCTTGACATCATCTTTCCCAAAAGACCATAAATTATTCAAGATATTCAACAAAAACAACATCAAATTATCATATTCATGTATGCCAAACCTTAAAAATGCCATCGATTCAGCAAACAAAATGAAAAGCAGCACAGAAAAAAAGGAGGGTAACGAAAGGAAATCTTGTAACTGTACCAAAAAAGAACAGTGCCCCCTAAGCAACAAATGCCTTTATAACAACATTGTGTACCAAGCCACTGTAACATCAGAGAACGCAAAAGAATCATATGTAGGTATCACGGAAAACCAATTCAAAACTAGATATGCAAACCATAAACAATCATTCAACAAAGAAAGATACAAAAACCAAACAGAATTGAGTAAATACATTTGGAAACTTAAAGAAAAAAACATAGACTACAACATATCTTGGAAAATTTTAAAAAGAGCAGCATCATACAACAACATTTCAAAAAAATGCAATCTATGCCTAACAGAGAAATACATTATACTATGTAAACCACAGTTGGCAACTCTAAATGTTAGAACAGAAATGGTTAACAATTGCAGACACAGATGGAAGTTTCTATCAGCGAAAAAAACCAACACCTGAGAAACACATGTAGCACGGGAAAAAACAACAGCAAACCAGCTAGCTATATATATACGTGGCACTGGCAACACAAGCTCATCACATCCTGACGACCGCACAGCGTGAAACAAATTTGTAGATGTTTTTAGAAGCTTGATTTTAACTTGCTTTTAATGTAACAAATGTCGCTCCCACTGTGGTTGAGCACTGTTTTTAAGATTGCGCTGATCCTCAGTACCATTCTCTTATATATATATATATATATATATATATATATATATATATCTTATAGAATGGCAAGGTAGAAAGGGAAGATATTTAGGACTTCACTTAAGAAAGGAAGTGTCTGAAGTTGTTAACAATTCTTTGTTGATATGGTAATTTACAGTAGAGATTCTCACCGTATATTTTGTACATGCTGATTTTCTGTATTTACCGAAGGGTGAACTACCAGTTCCTCTGCAAGTTTCATCTGTTGACATCAGGACGCCTGTGCTGTCCACACTTTGAAGCTTTACTGGGCGCATGATTTAATCAGAGAAATCTTTTTCTTCTGATCATAAGTCTGTTTACTCATCACTAGAAATATTACTAAATGAATGAAGTTTGCTGTGCTCTCTCGCCATTCATATAAACTCACTCTCTTTGAAAAATGAAGGCTGTTTCTGGCCACAGACAAAATGTAATTAATGCTTCTGTCCTGTTCGATTTTGACAACAGTTTCATTTTTCAAGAAACCTATGATTTTGATCACTGCCGTAAAAAAGATCCACTCAATGTTAATTGTAATAGATTAAGGCAATTGCAGCTATCATTAAAAATCAGCTCAATATACTTGTTTTGTTCTAAAGAACATTCCAATCCGTTAATGATCATAATTTTGCTAACGCTGTTAATTTCCATTTGATATATATTTCACATGTATTAAAATAAAACTTTGGAGTGTTGCTTTCTTAATTAAACGTATCATTTAAACAGCAATGTCATCGACATACAAGACAACGCTCGTCTGACTCAAAACAAGATCTGGTAAGTAATCAATTAAGAATTAAATGAAGTTTAGTTGATTATTGAGCCTTAAGGAATACCTAGCTCTATGCTGTGTGCAGACGAATTTAATTTGCGTTCTAATACATTTCTATAAGCCAGAAAGTATTTGATGTAGTCACTCGTATTTCCCCCAAAACCCAGTATCCTTGAGGTTAGAGAAGTGTAGAATGTCAAACTCTGACATAAACCTTCACTATCTCAAGGCAGGTAGCTTACGCACTTTTCCCTCGCAAATGTCACTTGATCTGTATTGTCAGTTTGACTACATGACTTGTGGCAGATAGACACTTTCTGAGCACCGCTTGATTTAATGGTGTAGCACTATTTGTTCTCTTTACAGTGATTTATGTGATTCCATGACTTTACTGACCTGGGAAGGATGTCTGACCAGTCTATAACTAGAAATATTTTTGCCTGATAGGTAACCATATGCTGTGTAAATCATGGCACAGGTACAGTTAACAGTATTCAAGGTAGTGCAATTTATAATCAAGAAAGTCAGAACAATTGGCCCTGAGGATTTGAAATGTAAACGATGATCAGAAACTGCTGATTAATATTGGCATGGTGTGATGACCTGCTTGACGGTCTCTGCACACTCATTCATCGCCAAAATGATCAGCCTATCTGACACTTAGTATCTTGCAACAACACGTCATAGCCATGGGTTGGAGTCTCTCTTCCAGATCCACTGCCAAAGTCGATGTGTCACATGGATACAGGAAGATGGAAAGTACCAGTGGATGCAGGGGTCTCATATTACAGCAGGGGCTGCAGAAATTCTTCTGGAACTCCTGGGCATCTGTGACAACTTTGGCATTCCAGTCAGCCCTAATGATGAGTGTGTCTCTCTAGTCCACCTTGCTGACCATGTTTGGAGCTGAGTGCTGACTTCTTCAGTCTGGTCACCCTATTTGTCTGATGAGGAGCATACATCTTCGCTACCGTGATGTTGAATAGTTTTACTTGTGGGTGGGTAGTCATGACGCTGCTGGAGATAGGTGGCATCCTAGTGCAAAAACAAAAAAAAAAAAAAAACCCCACTCCATATACATGTTTGTCTTATACTCTCCTATGGTACAGAACATACTACATCTGCTGATGGCAGTGTGTTCCGCTAACAATACGTGCCATGAAAGTTAGTATATATTGTCATCGAGGAGAGTATATTTACAGACGACAATAATTATGTACCCTTAAATTCGGCATAAATTGTCGCCAGCGACAATCAAATGCTGACCGTAATTTGTGCCAGCACAACATATCCTGTGAAAATCAGTATCTCTTGTCGCTGACTGAAAATGTTGCGGCTATAATATTTGCCGGTGACAATATGTTCCTTGAAACTCGGCAGTTATCGCAAACAACCATGCGCGCTAACGGCAACATGTGTCAGTGACAATATGTGCTATGAAATTCAGCATTTATCGTTGCTGACGACAGTATATGCTGATAACAATATGCGTTTAGTGACAATAGGTGAAATGAGAACTCGTGTATATTGTCACTGGCATATATTGTCGCAGGCAACAATATATTTTAACGACAATAACATGCTCCATAAAAGTTGGCATATGGTATTGCCGACAAAAAGTTATGTAGATGACAGTATGTGCTGGATTCAGTGTTCTGTGAAAGTCCGCATCTGTTCTCGCCGACGACTCTTCTCTCTCTCTCTCTCTCTCTCTCTCTCTCTCTCTGTATGGGGAGGGGGGGGGAGGGGTTGCTAACGTTGGGGAGAAGAAAAGGGGGCACGTTTTGTAACCTGTGTAGACAAGGTGAATCACAGGATAGATAACCATAAGGAATTTAACACCAGTGGCCATTCATTGAAGCTCAGTGATGCATGTGGAGATGTGGAACACCTTTTCAATCAGTCCAGTGTAAATATTATCATCATGGAGGTCAACGTGTCGTCATGTAATGCTTTGGATGGTATGACATACTTAAGAGAAAACCAAGGAGTCGTCTACGGGGTTTGTGGAAAATTCACCCTTTTCTGTGAAAGAAAGAGTCTGGTGCCACCAGAATCGTACGCACGAGCTCACGTCCGACGCTTGGCTTACTGGTGTGGTTCCAGCAAGTGGGTTGTACAAATAAAGACATGCTGGGGACCAAGGAATATCATGATCTCCTGCGATGTTCATGGGCTTGAAGAGATGTTTTTCTATTCGGACACAAACTGCTTGCAAATCAGAAGTAGGCACAAATCTTTCATTCAAGTTGAGATCAAGCCAAGTAAAAGAATTACAGTGGTTATAGCACACATTTCTGAACATTCGGGATATGTTATAGTACCATGTATTCCTGACATATACGTTCACGAAAAACTAGAATTACCGTCTGAGAGTGTGATCATGGTCAGTGTTCAAGAGACATACCAGCCTCGCTTGTGTTCAGATGGCTGGAAGTTTAAAGTGGCTTACAGAGAACTGGGTACATCCATTCAACATGTGACAGACTTGTGTGTCGATTGGTTTGCACCGGCTGTCATCTTTGTCACATCATATCTTCAATTCATGTTTGAAGTTGTGTACGGTATTCACACACATCTCAAAATATACTTTGCAGTTCTGTCCTTGAGCGACTCTCCACAGAAATTGCCCAGTGGCCTGTTCAACTGCTCTGTAAGGAATTACATTAAATTTCAGGAACATGTGCATTGTAATCAAAGGCCTGAATGTGAGGATGGTCGGGATGAGACAGAGCATTGCCCGTTTAGTAGCTCTGGATGCCAGGGTCTGGTGGCTTCACGTTACAAATGTTTTAAATTAATCACATGCAGTGCATTACAATATAATATTATATTTACTCGTGTGTGTCAGGATAACAAGGGAACACTGGCAACACTGAAAAATAAAAGGGAACAAGAAGACTCGCTTCATATTTTCCGAAAGTTCAGCCGCTTTGTGATCATATTAGGGTACATGGCAGGATGGCACAAAACACTTTTTATGTACAGTAAACTTCGGAAATGGTCTGACAACACTGTAATGTATATTATGGGCCCCAGATTTTCTTTCCAGTTTACACCGTACCGCTATTTACCAGCACGGCACAGTACAGTACTGACAATTGTGGAATGGAAAGCCAGACAAACCCCTGTGACTTTCACCTATGCCGCATTATGTGAAACACCACTGCCAAAACCTCGCACGTCTCTTTCACTTATTGCATTGGCTCGTTTTGAACACCTTCAACTCATCACAGTGCCCACACTGCAATGTTTACTAGCTTGTCCAAGCAACCACAGTGTACACGTGTTCCTGTCATGTGATCCCCAAAGTCATTGCAAGAAAAACTGTTTGTTGATTTCAGTGTTCCCCAACATGACCGATCAGCCGAAGACTGGACAGGTTCTTTCTGAGGGGGGTGCATTCCCCATCTATCACATGTTTAGATGTGATGATGACAGCACCACACTGCAGCACACACTGGTGTGTGACTTCCGTTCAGACTGTCAGGATCACAGTGACGAAGCTTTCTGTGAGCACCGATTACATCAAGGGTTCAGGTGCTCTGATTTTCAGTACGTATTACACAGCCAACGGTGCAACCAGTTCTCAGACTGTGCAGATGATTCAGATGAGAGGGACTGTCCTGAGGACATTGATAACCCGTGCCCCCACTGCACTCACATCAATGACGGGGACATAAAACAACGGCTGTTTATCAACCTGGATGGCTCTGGATATTTTACATACCAAATCCTGAAAAAGAATGACTCATGCCCTGATATCCATTTCCAATGCATAACTGAACCGTTGAACTGTCTGCCTGTCTACACCAGATGCAATGGGTTTTCAGACTGTACATACGGCGAGGACGAACAAGGCTGTCAGACGGTGACATGTGTTGGACTGTACCACTGTCGAGCTTCTACAGTGTGTCTCTATCGTGACCATCTCTGTGATGGCTGGGCCCAGTGTCCACAACGAGATGATGAACTGATGTGTGACTTCACCTGTCCTCAAGGCTGTAGGTGTCAAGGTCACTCTTTCCTATGCAGTGACTCATTTCCTGCTGAAAGCTATCCTCACCTTCGATACCTGGACGCCACAGGTTCCCGAATCTCACTGTGTGAGTTGACACATAATGTCTATCTTATTCACCTTCGTTTGTCTTATTGTGATATTGTCAATACTTCACAAATAAAGCTTAATAACCTTATATCTGTAGATTTTACAAATAATCAGATAAAAACAATAAACATGGATGTCTTTTATGAATTGCCACATCTAAAAACTCTGCAAATGATGGATAATCCCATTACCCAAATAGTTCAGACAGAATTAAAACGAATATATTATGCACTGAGGACAGTGGAAATGTCCAATGTTCAAGTTAACATACTGGGCAATCTGTCATTCGCATTTCTACCCAAAGCAAAGCGTTTGAATTCATCTTTTTCTATCATTGAATCCATCGATTTTCTGGGGTTTAAAAATATGCCTCTATTGTCTGAACTGGATTTACGAGGAAATCCAATAATTCGCTTTCCTTTGGATTTATTTTCAAAGTCCATTCATTTAAGCAAGGTGTTTTCTCCAAACTATAAATTCTGCTGCCCGGACGTACTTCCTCAACAGGTGAATGAAATAAAGTGTTCAGCACCTCAGGCTGTGCTTTCATCATGTGCAACATTACTTCCGACAGAACTCTATATTGTTTTCTTTTGCTTTCTGAGTGTTTCTGCTGTTTTAGGGAACTTGCTTTGCCTCGTTGTTTCAAGTACAGTCAGGAACACATTTGCAAACACTTTCGTGACAGCCTTTGTCCACCAACCATTCGCTAACATTTGCATGGGAGGTCACGTCAGCATCACTTTAGCAGCAGACAGCTTGTTTTATGGGCAGTACCTCCTCATGGAGAAGTCATGGACCCAGAGCGGAACCTGCAAGGTGGCAGGGTTCCTTTGCATTCTGTCCAGTGAAGTGTCCATTTTGATTCTTTGCTTCATTGTGCTAGATCACTTTGTCGTCTTTTGTTGCCCCAAAAGTTCCCTCAGTATTGACGAACATTCGACAACTAAAGCTTGCACATCGATATGGTTTGTGGGCACCTTGTTGGCAGTCATACCTCTCCTTCCAGGCCGGTCACACTGGGGTCTTCAGGGTCAGTCTGGTCTGTGCCGCCTGGCTTTGTCGTCTTATTACTACAATGCTTACCAACATTTTAGGTGGTTTGTTGTAATTGTCATGATGAACTGCATTTTTTGTTTGTTTATCGTTGTCGGTCAGTTGGCTGTTTACAGGCGAACCCCGGAGTATAGAGTAAGACTTGATCAGATCAAAAGGCCGTACTATTCCTCAGTCCACCTGCTGGGAAAACTGGTGGCTGCAAATACTGTTTGCTGGGTTTCGTTTGGCGTGGCTACAATGATGTCTTCACAGGGTATTGCTGTTTTCAGTAGCATCTACGAGGCATTGGTTGTCTTCATGTTACCCCTCAGTTCTGCTCTCAATCCTATTTTCTATTTGTGGACTGTGATCACTCAGAGACAAGGGCAAGCACGAGAGAAGAAAGTGATCGAAATATTAAAATCTAGGCTTGCCCATTCAAAAACTAAATGAATAAATAGATAGCCATGAAATAAATAAACGAATACTTATAACGTTGCGAGACGCATCGTA
>JAMYXO010003696.1:0-19407 GCA_033310375.1 Conus canariensis | reverse complement strand
GTGTGTGTGTGTGTGGTGTGTGTGTGTGTGTGTGTGTGTGTGTGTGTGTGTGAGGAACCTTGTAGGCTAATGTGTAATGAGCCACAGCTTGCTTGATTTATTTTATTTTATTATTATTTATTTTTTTTTTTAGAATAGTGTGAACTGTGAAATAGATTGCTTCTATATACAGTAATAGGGAACAGTTCAGCCTTTGGAAACACAGCAAAGGAGTACTATCATTGTTTGGATATGCAGTTCTAAAGCCATTTTGTTTTTGGAGGATTGTGGTGAGTACATGCTTCTGTGTGTGTGTGTGTGTGTGTGTGTGTGTGTGTGTGTGTGTGTGTGTGTGTGTGTGTGTGTTGTGTGCGCGCGCGTGTGTCGAGCGTGCGTGCGTTCGTGCATGCGTGCGCGCGAGCGTGCGTGCGTGCATGTGTTTATGTGTGTGTGTGTGTGTGGCGTGCGCGCAATCGTGTGTGTGTGTATGCGCGCGCACAAGAGTGTTTGTATGTGCGTGTCTCTGTGTGTGTGCGTGTGTGTGTGGCGCGCGCACATGTGCGGTGTGTGTGTGTGGGGGGGTGTGGGGGGTGGGGGGGGGGGGGGGGGGGGAACGTTGTTGTACATAGAGCAAGTTAGACGTATATCTTTATCTGTCTATCTGTCTGTCCCCCCACCCTCTCTCTCTTTCTCTCAATCTTCCTCCCTCTCTATCTTTCTCTATCTCTCTCTACCAAACGTCACCGCGCTCGCCACCCCACCACACACACACACACACCACACACACAACACAACACACACACACGCACACACACACCACACACCACCACACCACACACACACACCACACACACACACACACACACCACACGCACACACACACACACACCCCACACACACACACACACACACACACACACACACACACACACACACACACACACACACACACACCACACACAACACACACACACACACACACACAACACTGAAAGGGGAGGGGAATGTTACAAGCACACACTCTCCTTGTCTCTGTGTTTCTGTTTGTCCGTGTCTGTCTGTCTGTCTGTCTGTCTGTCTGTCTGAATGTCTCTCTCTGACTCTCTGTCACCATCTCTGCCTGCCTGCCTCTGCCGTCTCTGCCTCCTGTCTCTGTCTCTGTCTCTCTCTCTCTCTCTCTCTCTCTCTCTCTCTCTCTCCCACACACCACACACACACACACACACACACGCACGCACGCACGCACGCACGCACGCACGCACGCACGACACGCACGACACACACACACACACACACACACACACACACACACAACACACACACACACACAGGGGAGAGGAATGCTAATATGCTGTCCTTGTCTCTGTGTGTCTATCTGTCTGTCTGTCTGTCTGTCTGTGTGTCTGTCTATGTCTCTCTCTGTTTCTCTCCTTCTCTCTCTCTCTCTCTCTCTCTCTCTCTCTCTCTCTCTCATAATTATCCTCTCCATCTTGGTTTTGTATTGTCGCGTTAGTTTCTCTCTCTCTCTCTCTCTCTCTCTCTCTCTCCTCTCTCTCTCTCTCTCTCTCTCTCTCTCTCTCTCTGTCTTGCTCTCTGTCTCTCTCTCCTTCTGTTGTCTGTCTGTCTGTCTGTCTATCTTTCTGTTTGCACAGACTGGCCTCGCCTTTGAAACAAAACACAAAATAAAGAGAGGAAAAGGTGCATTATTGTGTTTGATGACCAAACCGCCATCGTTACGTGACGAGTCTAGGACTGTTTTGGAAAGTGTTTTCTGTACATAACAGCCTGTTGCCATACGGAGCTGAATTGTGGGGTCTTCATGCTGCTGCCATACAATGTGACCAAAAATCTTTTTGTTTCTAACAAAGGTCTTTCTACCACACATATTTCATATACAGCCTTATCTGTTGAAGCTCACGTTGTTAATGACTTGTAAGATTGAAGATATTATAAAGAGAAGATTGTCATTTATCTATTCAAAGCAATCAAAAGGCTAAGTATATAGGTATATATTCTGTGTATATTTCCATAGCGTCTCTCTCTCTCTCTCTCTCTCTCTCTCTCTCTCTCTCTCTGTGTGTGTGTGTGTGTGTGTGTGTGTGTGTGTGTGTGTGTGTGTGTGTGTGTGTGTGTGTAAACAAACTTACCCCAGGCAATCAAGTAATGATTTATATTTTGTGCACCAGATTTTTATTTCAACAGTGAATCTCTCTCTCTCTCTCTCATCTCTCCATCTCATCTCTCTCACTCTCATCTCACTCATCTCCTCTCCTCTCCTCATCACTACTCACTCTCATCTCTCTCTCTACCACTCATCCCTCCACTCCTCACTCACTCACTCTCTTCCTCCTCTCACTCCTCCCTCCTCTCTCTCTCGCTCTCCTCCCCTCACTCCCCTCTCTCTCTCTCACTCACTCACTCCTCCTCTACTCACTACTCACTCACTCTTCCTCTCTCTCTCTCTCACTCTCTTCACTCACTCACTTCACACTCTCTCTCTCCTCTCTCGTCTCTCCTCCTCTCTCTCTCTCTCTCTCTCTCTCTCTCTCTCTCTCTCTCTCTCTCTCTCTCTCCTTAACAAATACAGTCAATCAAGTTTATATGGATGGTTTTTCACTGAACTTATCTTTCTCTCCTGACTCTCTCTCCTCTCTCCTCCTCCCCTCTCCTCCTCCTCTCCCACAAGAAAGTATCAACAAGTTATTGGATGGTCTGAATAATCATATACTCACCCAAAAAAAAATTAACTACCAGACAAAAACGTCAAAATATTGCGTTATTATGTAAACATGTGTCCAGAAAGATTTACCAGCTTTCCAGAATGAAACACTTTTTAGATCAACATAGCCGTAAGTTGTTCTTTCATGTCTATGTTGAATCTTATATAAACTATGCCTCAACAATATGGGATTCCGCAAGTGACAATATTTTAAAACCTTTATTCAGTTTACATAGACGTGCCATTAAACTGATCCTCCTGAAGTCCTCCTCCCCTACTTTCTCAGAATATAAACATTTAGGAATTCTGCCTCTAAAATGGAAACTAGTTTACAACAAAGCTATCTTTATGTTTATAATAATGTCCGACCGTGCCCCTATGGCTTTGAAAAATAGATTCGAAATGAAGAAGATTCGTCATGTTTACAAGATAAAAGTACCTCTTCCGAGAATAGATCTGTTTAAATCAAGCTTGTTGTACTCTAGTGGCTGCTTATGGAATTCTGTTATAACTTCATTCGATGTAAATACAAGCCTCCGAGTCTTTAAAAACAAATATCAAACACACCTTATGACGCAATACATGAACAGCATCTCCTGATCCTTATGATCAGTGAATATTTACTTTTATATCCGGCCTCTCTCTCTCTCTCTCTCTCTCTCTCCTCTCTCTCCTCTCTCTCTCTCTCTCTCTCTCTCTGTTTGAGTAGGGTTGGTTGTGAACGGAGGGGTAGATGGGGTGAGGTGGGGTGTTTGTGACGAGGGGCGAGGATGGAATTGTTTGCAGAGAACACGGGATAGAGAGGAAAGGGGAATTGCGTGCGTATCTGGAGGGCGCAAAAATGTGTGCTGTACGCCCCCTTCCGGAACAGATTCTTGGTTTTAATATTGATTTACTATCATATTGATTTCTATTTGTGATTATTATGTGTTCTGTATTTCTATCTTTTTCAGATCATGCTATTCGATAGATGTAATGTTTGTCAATGCATGTGTATGTATGTACGCATTGTGTTATATTTGAATTGTAATGTTATATTTTTAATCATTATCATTCATTACAATTGTTACTGCTGTTATTATTGGGTATTTGTCATCATTATCATTGGGTGTGTAGAGTGCTTGGAAAGGATTGTGCGACAGGTGGGTGTTTGGTTAATGGTTGGGGTGTGGAGGGTGGCTTTTGTGTTTGAAATGTTTCTTTTTCATTTTTGAGGGCAAGATGCAAACAAGCCTGCCATGTGCTTATTCTTTTCCCTCATTAAACAAATTTCGTTCGTTCGTTCGTTCTCTCTCCTCTCTCTTCTCCTCTCTCTCTCTCTCTCTCTCTCTCCTCTCTCTCTCTCTCTCTCTCTCACTCACTCACTCTCTCCTCTCTCTCTCTCTCTCTCACTCACTCCTCTCTCTCCTCTCTCCTCCTCTCCTCTCCTCTCACTCCACTCTCACTCACTCCTCTCTCTCTCTCTCTCTCGCTCTCACTCACTCACTCACTCACTCTCCTCTCTCTCTCTCCTCGCTCCTCGTCTCACTACTCACTCACTCACTCTCTCCTCTCCTCACTCACTCACTCTACTCCTCCTCTCTCTCTCTCACTCCTCCTGTCTTCTCTGTCTTCCTGTCTCTGTCTCTGTCTTTTGTCTGTCTGCTTCTGTCTCTCTCTCTCTCTCTCTCTCTCTCTCTAAATGAACTTATCCTAGGCGAGCAAGTAACGATTTATATTTTGTGCACCAAATTTTTTAATTCAACGATGATTTTTTCCCCGTTTGTTCAGTAAATATGTTATACATACTGTGTCTGTGTTTCTGGCTTCTCTCATTCTCATTCCAGAATCAGTCTGTAACAATATGAGCATGTACAGGATTAGGGCAGTCACAACACTACAATGTATGTTCCGTGCAACATGTTCCTAATGTCAGTGTGCCCATCGGCGTGTTGGATTCCCGGACCACATGTTGACGTCTTCCTGCCTGCCCTCTGCCATGGACAGACCAGCCTGCACCAGCACTGAGTATCGTACGCTTTGGGGCATTGACTACAGAGCCATGGACAATTCAGCCATCAAACTCGTTTTCATCAGTGAGCCTGTCAGCGTGTTCAATGAGTGGGCCTGAGATGTCTCCGTTTTGGATCCCTCCCAAGTCCCATAACTGAGAAAGCACTGGTCTGTGGTCTCCCCTTTGCTTCTTTCCTGCCTCCTTTTTACATCACTGTATCCCCTCCCAATCCCATGGAATGATCTCTCTACGCCAAAACAGAATAGGAAGTGGTCTGCTGCATTTATTACACTGTCACGTAAGTTTGAGGCATCCAACTGGTTTTCATCATCGTGTCCGCTGGTCTTGGATGACTAGGTGGTGCCTAGAAGATCTGTGTGTGGTCCGTCCTGTTGCTATGTATTGACTGATGTGCACCAAAGTGGAGTGTGTTAGGCGTAGGGCGTGGACAACAGAGTCATGGATGTTTCATGCTTTGAACTGCTTGTTTACGGTGTGTCTGTCCATGGGTGTTTCATAAAAAGACCACATCATGACAGCCTTTGCTTTTGGCCGCTCCCACGGCCATTTAGCGACCAGTGCATCCCAGGAGTGAGTATAAGCTGGATTGGGGGAAGCATTCAACCGCCATGGATACTCTGTGAGTCTAAAGCGTTTTCACCAGTGTGTCTGTTTATGTGTTTGAGTAAGTAGGACTCATGCAGAACTCATGGGACGATCAAACTTATCTTGTCTGACTCACTGCCAAGTAAGGACCGATACAGCATGAACATAAACTATTTCTTGTCTGACTCACTGCCAAGTAAGGACCGATACAGCATGAACATGAACTATTTCTTGTCTGACTCACTGCCAAAGTAAGGAACGATACAAAAGTGAAACATGAACACTGGTCTGGTGAATCCCCCAAGCAACAATACGTGTTTTAGGCATGGAACTAGTTTTTATCAACATAGAGCAACATAAATAAAAAAATACATCTGCATGAACTTTGACCTATAGTTCTCTGCTTCTAACCTGTCACGTCGTCATTCATCGGACCAGTCTCCATACAATGAACTTTGACCTATAGTAGTCTGCTTCTAGCCTGTCATATATTGCCATTCAAGGACCAGTCCCCATTAAATAAAGTATGACATTACCAAGGGAGCGGGTCCATTCAGCTTTACTGAACAAGCTTCAGCTGACCTAGTTCTGAGCACCACAGCTGATGCTATGAAGTCTGTACTGAACAAGCTACAGCTGACCTAGTTCTGAGCACCACAGCTGATGCTATGAGTCTGTACTGAACAAGCTACAGCTGACCTAGTTCTGAGCACCACAGCTGATGCTATGAGGTCTGTACTGAACAAGCTACAGCTGACCTAGTTCTGAGCACCACAGCTGATGCTATGAGGTCTGTACTGAACAAGCTACAGCTGACCTAGTTCTGAGCACCACAGCTGATGCTATGAGGTCTGTACTGAACAAGCTACAGCTGACCTAGTTCTGAGCACCACAGCTGATGCTATGAGGTCTGTACTGAACAAGCTACAGCTGACCTAGTTCTGAGCACCACAGCTGATGCTATGAGGTCTGTACTGAACAAGCTACAGCTGACCTAGTTCTGAGCACCACAGCTGATGCTATGAGTCTGTACTGAACAAGCTACAGCTGACCTAGTTCTGAGCACCACAGCTGATGCTATGAGGTCTGTACTGAACAAGCTACAGCTGACCTAGTTCATGAGCCACCACAGCTGATGCTATGAGGTCTGTACTAGCAGCGTGACTAACAGCTACCAGTTCTGAGCCAAGTGATATGGGTCTGTACTGACAGCTAAGCTGACTATTCTGAGCACCACAGCTGATGCTATGAGGTCTGTACTGAACAAGCTACAGCTGACCTAGTTCTGAGCACCACAGCTGATGCTATGAGGTCTGTACTGAACAAGCTACAGCTGACCTAGTTCTGAGCACCACAGCTGATGCTATGAGGTCTGAGTGGATTATTTGTCCCTTTTACTGTCAAGGTTCCAACTGAGGAATCCTCCGCGCCTTCCATGATTGACTGTCACCTGCCACGCGGCTCCAAGATCTGTGCCAGTGGAGGGCCCTGATGCAATTGGCCAATCATCCTTTTCTCTTAAAAGTCATTTTAAAGCGTTTAAAGCCATCTGTGAGAGGGTTTCCTCCCTTCACACACACAGACACACACAGCACACAGACACACACACACACGCGCGCGCGCGCCGCGCGCACACACACACCACACACACACACACACACACACACACACACACACACACACACACACACACATCAATCAATCAAATTTGCTGTCTAAAATCGCTTTATGTGAATGCGTTGACGTTCTATTGATGTACGTAACAAACTCACACGCCTACATATATACACATCCAGGCATCTTCCATCCAACATCCTCCTCCTAAACACACCTACACTCAAACGCGGTAATGTACACGCACACAGACACAGACACACATACTCACGCACGCACACAGACGCACAGCCGCGCGCGCGCGCACACACATACACGCACGACGCAGCCTACGCACACACACACACACACCACACACACACACCACACACACACACACAACACACACACAAACACACACACACACTCTCTGTTGTCTGTCTGTCTGTCTGTCTCTTCTCTCTCTTCTCCTCTCTCTACACCACATCACTACACACACACACACACACACACACACACACACACACACACACACACACACATTGCCGCATATACACCACACACAGCGCGCGCGCCACACAACACACACACACACACACACACCACACACACACACACACACACACACACAACACACACATTGCCGCAATACACGACACAACACACACGCGCACACACACACACAACACACACACACACACACACACACACACACACACACACACACACACCACACACTCCTATACATACGCATCACTATCACCCCACACCATCACACCTCCCATCTCCCACACCCACACAACACACACACACACACACACACACCACACACACCACACACACACACACACACTACATCCACCATCACCACACACACACCAAAACAACACACACACACACAACACACAAACGCCGTGCGCACACACAGAGAACAGAGAGAGGGGAGAGAAGCAGAAGAGAGAGAGAGAGAGAGAGAGAGAGGAGAGAGAGAGAGAGAGAGAGAGAGAGAGAGACGTTGATTGATAAATTGTATTCCCAAGGTAACAGAGAAGCAAACACATGCTTCTTTTTTATCTGGCGCTTCCCCGCTAAGGGATGAACTTAGCATGACTAGCAACAGTTTTGACTAGCGAATAATGCTACATAAAAATGTGGATTTGTACTTTCTCCATCGATATTGATGCATAGATTCATTTAATGAAATGAAAAAAACAACGAAAAAAGAAACAAAAATAAATGAATTGATTACGAAGAAGGAAAAACAGATCTGCACATAGTCGCAGAGCCGTCGTGAGTGAGCTCTCCCTCCGGAGGGCGCCACCACATCCATCCAACGACAGCCCCCATGGATACCGATGACCCCGACAGAATTAAACCAAGGCCACAGACGTGGAGAGGACATCGAAACTGAGGTCACCATGAGAGCAGGGTATGAAGGGCCACAGAATGTGAGACTTTTATGCTGATCGATGAGAATGAGGATGATGAAGATGATGCAACAGTTTTCCATCCGGTCTGAGACTGCATGACAGGGCTGTAGTCTACGCTTACTTTCATAATATATCTCGGCGTCAATCAGGCCCGAGAGATACAGACACCTGTAGCGTTTGTCAGAAATCGGAGCAACACTCTCATAGACGCATCCATTCAGTGGATGAAACTCGACTGTGTGGTCTGTCTTCCCAACTGAGTCCGTAGCAAACTCACCTTTGGGAAGGAGCCGGTCAGGGCAGAAAAAATCCCACATGACTCTGATAGGAATCGAACCCACGACCTCCCATCCGGGAATCGGCAACGCTGACCACTTCGCCACGGCGGCTGGTGAAACAATACACTTGCCCAAAACTTCAAAGCACTGTTCCTTTCGGCACCCATTCGCCCAGCACATACACAGTCTCAAAGCGCGAAGAACTGAGAACACGTGTAGTGAGACACTCCTCTGTGCATGATGTGCTAAAAACACGTGGCTGAGAGACCTCCTCTGTGCATGATGTGCTAGAAGAACACGTGGCTAGAGAGACCTCCTCTGTGCATGATGTGCTAGAAGAACACGTGGCTAGTGAGACCTCCTCTGTGCATGATGTGCTAGAAGAACACGTGGCTAGTGAGACCTCCTCTGTGCATGATGTGCTAGAAGAACACGTGGCTAGTGAGACCTCCTCTGTGCATGATGTGCTAGAAGAACACGTGGCTAGAGAGACCTCCTCTGTGCATGATGTGCTAGAAGAACACGTGGCTAGTGAGACCTCCTCTGTGCATGATGTGCTAGAAGAACACGTGGCTAGTGAGACCTCCTCTGTGCATGATGTGCTAGAAGAACACGTGGCTAGTGAGACCTCCTCTGTGCATGATGTGCTAGAAGAACTGTGGCTAAGGAGAGACCTCCTCTGTGCATGATGTGCTAGAAGAACACGTGGCTAGAGAGACCTCCTCTGTGCATGATGTGCTAGAAGAACACGTGGCTAGTGAGACCTCCTCTGTGCATGATGTGCTAGAACACGTGGCTAGAGAGACCTCCTCTGTGCATGATGTGCTAGAAGAACACGTGGCTAGAGAGACCTCCTCTGTGCATGATGTGCTAGAAACACGTGGCTAGAGAGACCTCCTCTGTGCATGATGTGCTAGAAAGTGGCTAAGAACTTTAGTTGCTAGCACTGAGAGACCTCCTCTTTGTATGAAATGTAGAACAATCTCTCCTGTGAACTACTGTCTGGCCTCTCTCTCCCTCTCTCAGCTCGACTCCTCTCTCTACCTCTTCTCCCGTATTTGTGTGCTATCTACTTGGCTTGACTTTCCTCTCTGACTCTCTCTCTGATCTTCTGCTGATTTGTGACTTCTGCTGATGACTCGTCTCTCAGTCGATCTCTTATCTCTCTATCGTCTTTGTTCTCTCTTGGGCCCTCTGCCTTTTTGGTTGAACATCCTGTGGATCTCTGATCTCTCTCTTCTTGTCTGTCTTGTCCTGTCTGCTCTCCTCTCTCTCTCTCTCCTCTCTCTGCTCCTCTCTCTGACTCTCTCTCTCTCTGTTACCTCTCTCTCTCGTCTCTTTGTGTTCCCTCTCTGTATGTGATCTCTTCTGACTCTCTCTCTCTCTCTCTCTCTCTCTCTCTCTCTCTTCTCTCTCTTGTCTCCCTTCTCTCTGTATTTGTGTATCTCTGTCTCTCTGACTCTCTCCTCCTCTGTATTTGTGTATCTCTGTCCTCTTCTCTGTATTCTGTCTTCTGTCTCTCTCTCTCTGTCTGTTTCTCTCTCTCTCTCTTCTTCTTTACTCTCTCTCTCTCTCTCTGTATTTGTGTCTCTCTGACTCTCTCTCCTCTTCTCTCTATTTGTGTATCTCTATCTCTCTGATCTCTCTCTCTCTCTCTCTCTCTCTCTTCTCTTCTCTCTCTGTATTTGTGTATCTCGTCTCTCTCTCTCTCTCTCTTCTGTATTTGTGTATCTCTGATCTCTCTCCTCTCTGTATCTGCTGTAATCTCTGTCTCTCTCTCGATTTGATCTCTATCTCTCTTATTCTTATGTCACTCTCTCTGTATTGTCACCTCTCTCTGTACTGCTCTCTCTTACTCTGTTTTTGTGTAATCACTTCATCTATTCTTTCTACTTCTCTCTCTCTGATTCTGCTCGCATCTTCACTTCCACTCTACTCTCTCCTGATTCGTGTATATCTCTCTACTCTTCCCCTCTCTCTGTATTTGTGTATCTCTGTCTCTCTCTCTCTCTGTATTTGTGTATCTCTGTCTCTCTCTCTGTATTGTGTATCTCTGTCTCTCTGTTTGTATTTGTGTATCTCTATCTTCTGACTCTTCTCTCTTCTCTCTCTTTTCTGTATATCTGTCTCTCTCTCTCGTATTTGTGCATCTCTCCTCTCTCTCTCTCTCTCTCTCTCTCTCTGTATTTGTGTATCTCTATCTCTCTGACTCTCTCTCCTCTCTCTCTCTCTCTCTCTCTCTGTATTGTGTATCTCTGTACTCTCTACTCTCTCTCTCTTCTTCTTTCGTTATCTCTCTCTCTTATTGTGAATCTCTAGATCTCTCTCTGACCAAGATGGCGGACTGAGGAGATCGGTGAACTGTTAACCGTCTGTCAATATTATTGAATTTTCACTGGCTATAATGTCACAACAGTTATAATTAGTGTACTGGAGAATGTATGATTGTTCACTTGACTCAAGGATGTAAGTACCGTCACCCATCGACCTTTAGCACATCATTGACGAAAAACACCATTGTAGAACGTTGGGCGCCTGTATCATCAGTTGAAAATCCAAAACAAATTCAAATAAAATCGAGATATTTTCAAACAGTTTATCACACACATGCTCTGCCATCACGATCACGAAATGTCGCAAAATAACTGATCGCGCATCCAACGGCTTGAATATGAAAAAGCTTGTGCAAGTTGATGATAGTCATGTAGATTTACATTGCCAAGCAAATCGCATGAATAAAGAATAAGAATTATGCTGATTTAACGAACATCAGTTCCAAGTTACAAAAATGAATCTCTCAACACATTAACAATCTATAAATAAGTCTAGCCTACAAATCCAAACATCGCCTACCTCAGGCAATCTTCCCGAAATGGTTGTGGAATTCTGGCTGATGCTGCCGCTCTGGCCCACACCAACCCCATAGACCTTGGCCTGTCCGTAGACCCCCCTCCCCCCCCCCTGGGGGGGGGGGGGGATTTATGAGTGAAATTTTCTGATACTTTGTTCATTTTAAAATTTTATGGCATATGTTACCCCGCTGTAACCAGGTTATTTCAGGATATACGAGCGTTACACTATAGTAACCCTACCGATGGTGATTATTCAGGGGGTGGGGTTATTTTAAGTCTCTTAAATCAAATTTCTTCTTAAGTATTTGTATTAAATTTGGTACCAAACTAAAGAATACTGAAAAGGCTATCTGCTCATGGACATTTCACAACCATACAAGGAATGCGGAACATGTTCTTTACGAACAAAATTTAAAATGCATATGAAAACACAGTACGATACAAAAAACAACTTGTCAATGGTAATGACATGTCTCTGAGTACAGATAAAAAAAAAACCTCTCACCCTATTCATTGCTGATGTCACAGCCATCTTGAAAGACAGCATCAGCCAAGCTGCCAAGCTGAGGTGGACTAGTTTGTGTACTCGAAGAGCACGGTTGTAGTGTTTGCCAGCAAACACTTGCTCCATTGACCCACTCGCACAGACAGCAGACTGAATGACTATTCCAGCAAGACCAGTTCCCCTCATCAGTTTGCCAACAGCGCCAAGGAAAGAGCAGATTGTATGGAAGCTTCCTAGTCTGACAAAGATGTCTTGGAAGAGATTGTTCTGCCACACCAAGTTGTATGCTTTCCTTGCTACTGCTAAGTCAAATGTAACTAATGTTATACCTTGCCCCACTTGCTTTGCTGCTGCCTGTGACACTTTGAGGACATGCTGGACTGTGGAATTTTCTGTGATGGGGTGGTGGATGGGTGGCATGTAGTCAACAGTAGACTGCATCCTTTCTATCCCTTCTTCTCCTGTGAGAGACACCCATCCTCCCCATCCAGGCACCAGTTGATTTCCATCTTTGGCCTCAAATCTGGAGAAAACCCACCAAAAGTCAACAACTTTAGCTTTGTAGACTGCCTCTGGGTTTGAGAAATGAGTGTCGACAACATTCAAGTTGGGTTCTGCCTTTTCTTTTGCAAAGCAGGGTGGTACGTGTTTCTTGGTTCAGACTGCATGGAGCATTGGTGGTTTTGAGGAGCAGGAGATAGTTCTGTTTGAGAAGGAACTGTGTCATGCACTGTGTCTCCTGTCACCTCTTGAATAACTATGCCATGAGTGGAGTGGGTGGTGTCAGCTCCTGAAAGGGTTTCTTCGTTCAGGTCAAAGTTATCCCAGCAGAAATGAATCACTTTGTTCTGTTCCAAACTCACCGTTGAAGGCAGAAGACTAGCACACTGATGTACAGAGTTGGCCATAGCAGTCTCAAGTCCTACAATTGTTTTGTATCCAGCAACGTGCTCAAAATGATTCAAGAGACTTAGAACTTCAGAGCTACCAGTAACATGTCTGATAGACATTCCAAGTAGAAGATGTTTGGGCATTTTCCACTTTCCCCCTGTCAAAGAGTATGTCCTGGCCGATGGAGGATGCTAATCTGGTGGTTTTGTTTTGCTCCACAGTACTACTTTTTCCAGACAGCAGGTTTTGGAGAAAATCTGTGAGAATAGCTGGAGGATGGACAGCATCAGACTGAAGGTACTCTGTAGATGGAGGCCATGGCATGTCAGGTGCAGCTCTAAAAGCATCCAAGATGTGTCGACGAAGGACATATGCAGACTCCTCAAGTCGCCTTTCTTCTGAAGCTGCTGACACAAACGCTGTCTCAACTGCCTGACCTCGGGCAAGTTCGTCACAATAAACAAGTTCACTGCGATGGTTTGGAGCCCAAAATTTTATTCTGAAGCCAAAATATTTCATTATCTTTTCTGTCAGTTTGTAAGTCTTGTATCCTGGGTTGTAGAAGTCAGGGGAATGTTGTTGCATGTATCCACAGTACTTCTCTCTCAGCATGGTCATTCTCTCCACCTGCGCACCTCTGATCAAGGCATTTTCAACGTACTCACATATGTACTCAAATGCCCTCTCATGTGCCTGTAGCTGCTCAACAGATGTCTGGCCTGTGGATGTTTCAGCATGCCTGCCTTCAGATCTCACATAGTCTTTCCTGCAACCCTCATGATAGTGAGCTTCACGTGCTACCAGATCTACATCTTGATAATGAGTGAAAATGTCATCATGCGTAATTTTTGCTGCATCCTTTATAGACTGTTCTGCCGTCTTGGTGACTCATTTTACAAGTTTGTCAAAACATGCAACTCCTTTTGAAGCTTTCTTCCTGAATTTTTTGTTGCAAAAGATACATCTGTCGTTTGGAAGCAGTGGGCCTGATGTAGCAACAGCAGTCCTCTTTGGTTTAGATGGTCCTACAACTTCTTCACTCTCTGTCTCATGTTTCCTTTTCCTGGCAAATTTCACATTGGTAAACCGTGCATAACAGCTTCTGTGATAACCATGGCGAGTAAAGTCCATACTTTCTGGAATGCAATCACAAATCTGATCTAGTCTATGACATGCTACATTTGAAGCACGTCTCAAATGGAGAGACTTCTGGATAGGTTTTTTTTTTATTTTTTTTTTAACTTTCTTCAGTTAGTGGGGTTATAGTCTTCTTTTTTTCTGTTGTTTTTTAAATGAATTACACATGTTCTCCCATCTCTTGAACATTTTCCTTTGCATTTGGGTGTGCTTTTAAAGGTCACTGGTTGTTCATCTGCCATGGTGCAAATCTGAATTCACACAGGAGAAGATGACGCATTTTTAATTACAGTGTAGTTAGAGGCTGCACACCTGCCCATTCCCAATGATCGAAACAAGACGGTTAAAAACAAATGGATACTATAATGCGGCAAAGCGGTTTGCCCTATTCATACACTTTGTCAAAGTTAGTGGTGAAGTACGCAGAACTAAAACTAGCAACGAACTCAAGCAGCGGTTTTTCCAAAGCACGGACACGCATGTCAGAGGTTCTCCAGCAACCCAATCAGAAAAGTGCATCTTGCGCTGTGACAGCGAGTACCATCTGCTATACTAATCTAGGCTACACATGCTTAGCACAGGAGTCTGGCCGAAATAATGAGACACGCGCAGTAGACGGGATGGGCAGAGGTGTGTAGAAGATGTGTGCATGAACGCTTTACACTGACACACCACACACACACACACACACACACACACACACACACACACACACACACACACACAGAGGTGGGGATGGGGTGAGGTGGGTTTACTAAGGACATGCATACGTCATGCTGCAGACAGAGATCACAGTAAAGCACCAATGGCATGCACACATGACTGCTTTGTATGTTAGATTTCTTTACAAAGACAACATTTTGCGACAAGAAGAAGAAAATACACAAGCGCCTTCGTAAGATAGGTGTGACTTGAGAGACAAAGAAACTCATGGCATTATTATTTTTATTATTAGACCAGTTGCTCCAAATCACTGGTTCATGTTATTGAATCTCTCACCACTAGAGAAACATTGCCTCAACGCGCTGTCGTAAACGCATTACTTTTAGTGCCACACCGATGTGACGTTATAAACGAATGTTACAGTACTTACTTTTCGTAGAAAATCTATGATCACAATAACGAAATCTTGATCTAGGCCTAAGTGAACATACGCTGTTTTGTGATACACACTGAACTGTGGAGACAAAACTAGCAAGAAACGCGTGGATAGGTGTCGGCTGCTCCACTTGCACGGGGAACAGAACAGCGCACAGCTGTGGTTGAGTGGTACGACAGATTTCAGCTGCATGCGATTCGGATGCCCATGCACAAACATCATCACTGTATCTCTTTTTGTAAAATACCAGCAGAATAGTGTGCAGATATATCGAGGAAATTTGTTTTAGATGTCATTCACGACAAACCTATGAGATATCAAGCCAGATTATATGTGACAAACAGAGAGTAAACACCCCTACCCCATAATGCTAAATACAAGGCGCAAAGAGGAAAAAACACACTATTAATGCAGCTCTCAATGCCAAAATAACCTGTTTACCAGAGGGTAACATGTCAAATGTTTCCTCCCATATCATAAGCTTTCTAGAAAACCAAGTCAAAAATTCCCCCCAGAGGCGGGGGAGGTTTCCACCCCTCCAGACCAAGGTCTACCAGCAATGGTACGTCCAGCCTCCAGTCCCTTCTGTGGTGGATCGCACGAATGGCCCAGCTCCCCTTGGTCTGCGGCCGTCTCTTGCTCTTCGCCAGATTACTGAACCATTTCTCCACGGCTAGCGTGCTGTAGCCTTCTTCAGTTTTAGATCTTCCTCTAATCCGCTTCAAACGCTGGATCGTTGCAGAGTTTAATCTTCTTGCTGTCACCTTTCAATGCCTGCTGCCCGTTGTTCCCGATCTTGCCGAAGATCAGTGTTGCTCGGTGACATTGAATGTTTAGTTTAGTTGTCAACGACAAAGGCAGTTCATTGGTCAACGGTAACATGTGACTTTACTTGGAGATATTCGCCAATAAACCATGGATACAAGGGACATAACAACGAACGAAACTTACGTATTTGTTAAAGACGTCACAAAATATTTTTCGTTCTATTTATTTTTGAGCTTGTTCCGTCACACACACTCACACACACGCACAGCACACGCACACGCACACCGTCACACCACACAACTACACTCACAAGATGGTTGTAGAGGAGGATGGATGGATATGGATAGCGAGTGCAAGTAGGGTATGGGGCTGTGTAAGTGCATCCGAAATTGAGGGGGTGATGTGATCGGTTTTCTCTTTTCTCCTGGAGGCATCTATGTTTTTCTGACATGTTTGTAACGAAGGGTCAGGCAGTGGTGGTGCGTGTTGAACGTGAAGCTGTGGGAGCTTCCGCAGAAATCGTAAAAAAAGACACGTGCGCTGGTTGGCCCTTCTTGGCAGCACTTGCCCGATGTTAGGGAGTCCCACTCCAATTTTATAAATATTTTTAATCAATAATCCCCCCCCCCCCCCCCCCCGCTATTAAACTCCCAATTTTATTTATTCTTACCACTTATTAATAAGTATTATATTTTTTTTCCTTACCCCCCCCCCCCCCCCCCCCCCCCCCCTTCCCCACCCACACACAAATACCAAACAACAACTATACAACCATTACATCTACTTAGTAAACCACTAAAATTACCTAAACACCATATACCCAAACCCTCCCCACACTCCTACACACTACAACCCCCCCCCCCCACCCCCCATATATATATATATATATCCTATTATATTCCTTATATATATAGATAGTATTATATATATATTATATGATATGTACGCATATAGAGTATATATATATATGTATATATCTACCTATATATATATCCCCTATTATTTAAAACTTCCAACAAAAAAACCCCCCCCTTTTTTTACTTTTTTAAAAAACCCCACCCAATTTTTAAAAAAAAAATTCCCCCCCCCCTTTTTTTCTTTTTTTTTTACCACCCTTTTTTTTTTTTTTTCTTCCCCCCCCCCCCCCCCATTCCCCCCCCCCCTTTTCAAAAAAAACCCCCCCCCCTTTAATTTTTCCCCCCCTTTTTTTTAAAAAAATTTTTTATTTTTAAAAAATTTAAAAAATTTTTATTTTTTAAAAAATAAACCCCCTTTTCCCATTTCAAAAAACATCCCAAAAAAAAAAAATTTCCCAATTTTTTCCCCCAAAAACCCCCCCCCCCTTTTCAAACCAAAAAACCCCTAAAAAAAACCCCCCCCCAAAAATAATTTAAATCCCCCCCCCCCCCCCCCAAATTTAAAAATTTTAAAAACTTTTTTCCCTAAAAAAACCCCAAAAATTTTTTTAAAATTTTTTTCCCTTTTTTTAAAATACATTAAAATAATTTTTTTTTCCCCTTTTTTCTTCTCCCCCTTAACCCCCCCAAATTCCTCCCCCAAACCCCCCCCTTTTTTCCCCCTTTTTCCCTTAATTTTTACTTTTTAAATTCCTTTTCCCCCTCTTTTTTTTCCCCCTTTTTTTTCCTTCCCCCAAATTTTTCTTTCTTAATCCTTTTTTAAATTTTTTTCCCCAAAAATCAAACCTTTCCCCTCAAAATTTTCCCCCCCCCTTCCCCATTTTTTTCCCCTTTTTTTTTCCCTTTTTTTTTCTTTTTTTCCCCCTTTTTTTATTTTTTTAAAACCCCCCCCTTCCCCCCCTTTAAAAAAAATCCAACCCCCTTCCTTTTTTCCTTCCCCCCCAAAAAAACCCCCCCCTTTTAACTTCCAAAACCCCCCCTTTTATTTTTTTTTTCCCCCCAAAAAAAAACCCCCCATTTCCCCCCCCAAATCCCCCTTTCCCCCCCTTTTTACTTAATTCCGATTTTTTTTTTTCCCCTCCCCAATTTTTTTTTAAAAAAAATTTTTTAAAATTTTTCCCTAAACCCCCCCCCCCCTTTTTCCCCCCCCCCCTTTTTTTTTAAAATTTTCCCCCCCTTCCAAATTTTTTAAATTCCCCCCCCTTTTAAAATTTATCCTTCTCTTATTTTTTCCCCTTTAAATTTTTTCCCCCTTTCCCCCCCTAAAAAACCCTTTTCCCCTTTCCCCCCCTTTAAAAAATAACCCCTACCCCCCCAACCCCAAAAACCCCCCCTTTTTTTTTAAAACCCCCCCCCCCCCCATTTTTCCCCAATTTTCCCCCCTTTCCCTTTTCCCCCCCCTTTTTTTCCCCCTTTCTTCCCTTTCCCCCCCTTTCCCCCTTTTCCCCCCCTTTTTTTTACCCCCCCCCAAAAATTCCCCAAATTTCCCCCCCCCCAAAACCTTTCCCCAAAAACAAAATTTCTTTCCCCTTCCTTTTTTTTTTTCCCCCACCCCAAAAATTAAAACCCTTTTAAACTAAAAAAAATTTTCCCCCTTTAATAACCCCCCCCCCCCCAAAAAAAAAAAAATTTTTTTTTAAAAAAAAAAACCCCCCCCCAAAAATCCCTTTTTCCCCATAAACCCCCCAATTTTTTTAAAAAAAAATTTTTCCCAAAAATTAAATAAAAAAAAAAAATTTAATTTTCCCCCCCCTTTTTCTTCCCAAAAATAAAAAAAATTTTCCCTTTTTCCACCCCCCCAAAAAAAAATTCCCTTTAAAAATTTAAAACCCCAAAAACCCCCCCCCCCCCCCCCCCCCCCCAAAATTTTTTTTTTTTCCCCCACCCCCCCCACCCCAACCCAAACCTTCCCCCCCCCCCTTTCCCCCCCCCCCCCCCCCCCCCCCCCAATTTTATTTTTTCCCCCCTTTTCTTTTTTTTCCCCTTTTCCCCCCCCCTTTTTTTTTTCCCCCAAAAATTTCCCCCTCCCCCCCCCCCCCTTTTTTTCCCCCCCTTTTCCAAATTTTTTTTAAAACCCCCCCTATTTTCCTTTCCCCTTCATTTTTTTAAACCCCCCTCCCCCCCCCTTTTTCTTCCCCCCCAACACCCCCCTTTCCCCTTAAAACCCTTCCCCCCCCCCTTTTTTCCCCCCCCAAAATATTTTTTTCCCCCAAAAAAAAATTTTAAAAAATTTTTTCCCTCAAAAAAAATTTTTTTAAAAATTTTTCCCCTTAATCCCCCCAAAACAATTAATTTTTTTTCCCCCTTCCCTCAATTTCCCCCCCAAAAACCTTTTTAAACTTTTTTCCCCCCCTTTTCCCCCAAAATTTTCCCACCCCAATTTTCCCCCTTTTCCCCCCCCCCCCCAAAAAAAAATTTTTAACCCCCCCCCTTTTTTTTCCCCTTCCAACCCTCTTTTTTTTCTTTTTTTCCCCCCCCCCCAAAAATTTCCCCACCCAAAAACCCTTTTTTTCCCTTTTCCCCCCCTTCCCCAAACCCCCCAACCATTTTTAAATCCCCCCCCCACCCAAAATTTTTTTTTTGGTTTTTTTTAATTTTTCCTTTTTTTCCCCTTTTTTTTTCCCCCAAACCCTTGGGTTT
>JAMYXO010003695.1:0-15000 GCA_033310375.1 Conus canariensis | reverse complement strand
TTATCTATCCATCCATCCATCTATCAATCTGTGTGTGTGTGTGTGTGTGTGTGTGTGTGTGTGTGTGTGTGTGTGTGTGTGTGTGTGTGTGTGTGTGTGTGTGTGTGTGTGTGTGATCTATCTATAAATGTGTATATTTACATTCAAGTATAGATAGATAGATAGACAGACAGACAGACAGTCAGACGGTCAGATAGATAGATAGATAGATAGATAGATAGATAGATAGATAGATAGATAGATAGATAGGTAGATAGATAGATAGAGGCTGTGGCTGCCAAGGCCAGGGGGTCTTATGAGTGTCTGTGGACGTAACCCAGCGTTACAGTGGACCACAGAAGGTGTCGGTCAAGACAACAGTCGACATGTATTCTACATGTATTCTTATACACTGTTCACGGCTCAACCCCCGTCCACCCCGCTACCTCTCCGCTTACTTTTTCTTTCTTTTCTTGTTGAATTATCATTTCAAAGAATTCCTTATTAAGAGGCAGAGGAGATTTGCCCCCACCATCCCCCACACTTGGCTTTCCCACAATCATCTTTAATCATTCCGTCTCTTGATTTGGGTAACCAGTGGAGGATAATGAGTCATTCTCTAGGAAGATTCTAAAGCAAAGGCTTTTCTTACACAATTCCTGACCAAAGGTCAGAATTTTTCAAACCGGCAATGCTTGAACTATGACCTAAACAGCAGCACCAATCGGTCTGGTGGTTGACCTATCAGCTTCCTATTTTACTCCTGGCTCACAAAGGATTCAGCTCTCAAGTTAAGGACTATTTCCGTTTCATTTCAGCCACTTTCTTCTCGGTGACATTTTCGTCTTGTTTTCTTGACCTACTGTTGGCGAGCTGCTTCCGTGTACCATAGAATGACTATTGTTTTTCCCGTGGTGGGGTTAGTTACACTTGAGTTCAACGTCCCGCACCTTCTAAAGGTGATACATACAACAGACGGTAAGAGCCATCCGAGAGACGTAGGATAGACGGGGAAAGAGAAGAGAAGGGGATGAGAGGGGTGGGTATCTCCCACCACACTGATACCATCAGAGTGGTGGCACCACGTTCAGATGGGCAGTGATATGACCATTTTTATGACGGGCACCAGCTGCAGTTGAACTGGGTTGGACTCAGACATTCCAAAATGATGAGGAGACCTCTGAAGAGTGCGTGGTGTGCTGGCCATAATGAGTGGACTGCTGCGCGTACGTCCGGTTTTCTCCCGTAGAGTGGAGAAAAAGTAAGTCCACCTGCTGCCCTCAGCCGATATAATATACTCTCACAGATACACTGAGAAAAGTCGATGTTCTGCCTTGGGGGCAGTTCATTTGTGTTGTTTAATGGCTGAGTAGGCCCCCTAAGTGCCAGGGTATGTCTATTCGCCAGTGGAGTTGTTCGTTCGGAAGTAGGTGGGTGGGTGGATGGGGCAGGGGGGGGGGGGAGGTGAAGCAGGGGGGGGGGGGGGGCAAGAGAGGAAGGCTATTCCTCCCTAATTTGTTTCAGGTTTACTCCTCTAGATCCGCCGTGTTTTGCTGAGGCGGACGCCGAAGTTCGACTACAACACCGAGCTTCTCATTTAGCACAGCTGGTGAAGAAGAAGAAGAAGAAGAAGAAGAAGAACAACAACAACAACAACAACAACAACAAGACGGAGCAGAAGACGAAGACCAAGTAGTAGAAGAAGAAGAAGAAGACGAAGAAGAAAAAGAAGAAGAAGATGAAGAAAATGTATGTGGTGTTTGTCTTTTCTAATCGTCCGTAGATCGTCACTGCCGGAACCAGAGATTGTAGGCGCAGCACATTTACGCCGCTTTGAATTCATGTTCCTTTCCACAACTACACATTTACGCAGCTGTTAATTCATGTTCCTTTCCACAACTACACATTTACGCAGCTTTGAATTCATGTTCCTTTCCACAACTACACATTTACGCAGCTGTTAATTCATGTTCCTTTCCACAACTACACATTTACGCAGCTTTTCATTCATGTTCCTTTCCACAACTACACATCTACACAACTCCCTTCAGCTGATCAATCTGAACCAACACACAACAAATCGAAAAAAAAAAAGAAAAAGAAAAAGAAAACTGAAACAAACGAAAAACTGACAGAATCCCTTCTGTTTGCCATGTTTACATAGCCAGTATCCCTGATCAATCACGGGGAGGTGAAAGAAGAATGTGCAACTTCGTCTTCTTCTTCTTCTTCTTCTTCTTCTTCTTCTTCTTCTTCTCATTATCATTATTATTGTTGCTGTTCTGTTGTTGCTGTCGTCGTCGTCGTAATTGTTAATGTTGTTGTTGTTGTTGTTGTTGTTATTGTTGTTGTTGTTGTTGACATTTATGAATGTTCCGAAAAGGCAGCAGCAGCATGTAACAGTAATCAGACTGACAGAGCAAGGCAAACTACTGACAGACTGTTTTAAACGTATTACACGGAGGTATTTGTAAGCAGTCGACTGTGACTTGTATTGTTCACATGACTAAAAAAGAGCATGGAAAGGATATGTTCCTTTTTTGTGTGCAGTCGCTCATCCGTGATATCAAAATTCACGCAAACGTTGAACTGTGCCAGTAGCATATTCCCGACACTGCAGTCCCAACCAACAGGCTCTAGCATTGTCCTACCACAACCCAGCCAATGCAACTAGTCACTAGAAATGTTTCTTTTCACAACCCAGATGGCACAATTCAGACAAGAAATTACTGTTAGTTTCAAAACGGAGTGACTGAGGGCGGAAAATGAAGCAAAATTTTAGAAAGAGAGGGGGTTAGTTACCGCCAAGGACATAGACAGACAAAGTGGAGGACAAAACACAATGCATTTCGACCTCTTGGGTCTTCTTCAGGCAAAAACAAATAACACTTAGGACAGTGAAAACGAAGAACGAGAAATCACTTATCTTCTCATATTCGGCGCACGATCCTATATCCTAAGAGCTACAGATAGTTTTATCCACATCCTAAACACTATGAATCCACAAAAAAGAAATTACTGTCTACATCCCACTATGCGTTACAACTGGTCTATCCACATCTTTATTGCTACAAATGGTTATGTCCACACCTTTAGCGCTACAGATGGTTGTGGCCACACCTTCAGCGCTACAGATGGTTATGTCCTCACCTTTAGCGCTACAGATGGTTATGTCCACACCTGTAGCGTTACAAATCGCTGTGTCCACACCTGTAGCGTTACAAATGGATGTGACCACACCTTTAGCGCTACAAATGGTTGTGTCCACACCCTTAGCGCTACAAATGGTTGTGTCCACAACCAGCATGCTACAAATGGTTCTGTCTATATCCTAAGACCTACAGATAGTCTTATCCACATCCTAAACACTGCGAATGGTATTGTCCACAACCAAAGTGCCACAAACGTCTCTGTCTATGTCATCAACGCTACAATTGGTCCTGTTTCCAACCAAGCCTCTACAAACGATTCACTCCACAATCAAAACACTACAACTGGATCCGTCAACGGTCTGAACACTGAAAAAAAAAAGGGTTCTGTCTACAATCAAGACGATTCGAATGGTTCCGTCCACATCCTAAGCGCTACGAATGGCTCTTTCCAAATTGTAAGCGTGGATGTGTCTGTCCCTCTTCCAAACCCTGAAGGTGCTTCTTCCCACGCCCTATTCACTACATGGGGCTCTGTCCACATCCTAAGCTCCGGGCATGGGTCTGTTAACATCCTAAGTGCTACAGCTGTTCTTCACACTACTATGCTACAAATGACTCTGGCCAGCACCCAGGTGGTACCAACGGCTGTGTTGGCAGCCCAGACTTTGCGAACAGCTCTGTGTATAGAGCGAATTCGCCGAACCCCAGGTGCTGTCAGGGATGACTTTACTGTTTGTTCTTAAAAAAAGCCTGTAATTCTGTCACCACACCCTTCCCTTGTCCCCTTCCTCCAGCTCCCTCCCTCATGCATGGGAGAGAGAGAGAGAGAGAGAGAGAGAGAGAGAGAGAGAGAGAGAGAGAGAGAGAGAGAGAGAGAGAGAGAGAGAGAGAACAGTCTTTAAGTCGGAGTGTGGCTGCCTACGTGGCAGGGTAATCAAAAACGGTCACACACGTAATGTTCTCATCCCTAGCTGATGCATTTGTACCATAGTGTTCAAGTACTTCGGCTGTTCGGATGATCCCTGGAGTCTTTTAACCAGGGTACGAAACAACAACAACAACAACAACAACAAATGGTTGATTGTACCTCGGCCACTGGTCCACACAGAAAAGGCATTTGTTGTTGTTGTCGTGGTGGAGGTGGTGGTGATGGTGGTGGTAGTGGTGATGGTAATGATGGTGGTGGCTATTGTTAAGAGAGAGAGAGAGAGAGAGAGAGAGAGAGAGAGAGAGAGAGAGAGAGCTATGTTTCTTTCTCACGGCTGTTGCGAAAGTGTTGGACAGATATCAAAACTACAGTATAGCTGTGACTTCACTTTGTGTGCCCGCTGAAACTCCTCTATGCAGAACACGTGACATCCCGCACCAAGGAGACTGCAGTTTGTCTTCAACCTTCTGCTGGACGTTCATGTGAATGACTTCCCTCAGTGCCCTGAAAACTCCACAACAATCTCAAGAATTCTGAATTCTTAAAAATTCTTTGAATTTCGAATTCTTAAAAACCTGGGCCATGCTTAGGAACGACTTTTCAGCGAGTATGAGTTGGGTTTTTTTTTTTTATTGAATAGGAGGATGTCATTATTAGATGGGAGGATATCTTCATTGAATATAAACGAGTCTTGGTTGAAAAGGGCAGGGTTTTTTTTTCTCAATAGAATACGAGACAGTTTTCAATGAATACTAGGGAGTCTGTACTGAATACTAGGAAGTCAGTATTGACTACGAGAGATCTTCACTGAATAGAAGAGAACCTTTAATGATTAGGTGGGAGTATTCACTGAATAGGAGGGTGTTTTTTTTATTATTGAATAGGAGATCGTTTTATTGAATAGGATATAATTTCATTGATTATTTTAAAAGTCTTTACCGAACAAGAGGAAGTTTGATTAAAAAGGCAAGTGCTTTTCTTGAAATGGAGAGAGGGTTATTTGACAGTAGGGAGTTTTCATTGCGGAGGATAGGGATTTGTTAAACAGGAGAGTGTTTTCTCGAACCAGAAGGGCATTTTATTGTACAGGATGGACTTTAATTTCATAGGCGGGAGTCTTTTCTGAGTGGGAAGGAGTTCTTAGTAAATAAAAGGGAGCTGTATTGAATAGAATAGCGCCTATATTGAATAAATCGTTTGTTATTGAATTGGAGGAAGTTTCTGTTTCAACTGGAGAGTCTACATTGAATAATTGGGCGTTTTTATTGAACAGGGCTTTTATTGAACAGAGGGAATTCTAACCGAATAGGAATGTGACTTTATAGAATGAAGTTTTGATTGAAAGGGGAGTTTCTTAAACTGAATACGAGAACGTTTTTTTTTTTATTGAAGTCAATAGTGCTTCCTTTGAATAGAACAGAGGGTTGTTTTTTTTTCAATTGAAAGTGGACGTCAAAAAGAAGGAAAGAACTGTAGCAAACAGTTGTGGATTTTAATTAAAAACGAAGGAATTTCTTTGGAATGAAGAAGTACTTTATTGAATAGGAAGGAGATTTTTTTTTAACTGAAAAGGCGAGAGCCTTTATTAATCAGAAGGGGATGTTTTAGATATGAGACAGTTTTTTTACAGAAGAAGGAGGAGGCCTTTATTGAGCTGGAGGGAGTTTCATGTCATTAGAGGACAGTTAACAGGCCTAAATCACTATTGGATAGAAGGAAGTCTTCAGTGAATCGGAGGGAGATGTTACTGAATAGAAACGAGCTTTTTAATCTTGAACAGGAGGGAACTTTCGTTCGGAATTTTTTTTTTTTTCTTTTTTTTTTTTTTTTTTTTCACATGAGTCTTTGTTGAAGAGGAGGGGAGTCCTTACTGAATATAAAGAAGTTTTCGTTGAACAGAAGCCAGTTTTTTTGAATAGGATGGAGTCTCTACTTTAAAAGAGAGAGAGAGAGAGGAGAGAGAGAAGAGAGAGAGAGAGAGGAGAGAGAGAGAGAGAGAGAGAGAGAGAGAGAGAGAAAGGGTTTTATTGAATAAAAGCTGATTTTTTTTTCTTAGAAACAATAGGGAGTCTGTATTCAAAAGGAGCGAGCTTTCATTGATCCACAGAAAATTCTCATGGAATAGGGAGGAGGGAAGGGAGGAGGGAAGGGGAGTTTTTTGTTAAATATGGGAGAGTCATCATTGGTGTTGAGGGTTTCTTGTTATTCTAGTTCAATGAGAGGCAGTTTTTGCTGAATACGAGAGAGTCTTCCCTGAGTAAAGACAACTCTTTATTGAATAACGAGGGAGGAGTTGAAAAGGAGGGAGTCTTTATTGAATAGAATGAGACTGACTAGAAGGGAGTTCTTATTGAATAGAAGTTGTTATTATTTATCATCATCATTATGGTCATTTTTGTTATGATGATGATGATGATGATGATGATGACGATAAATAGGTGGAAGCTTTACTGAGCGGGGAAGAATCACCATTCAACTGAAAGGAGTTAAGGGAATATTTAACGAATAAAAGGGAATTCTTTAACTGGAAGAAGTTTGATTGAATAAGGGGTTTTCTGTTGTTGTTGTTGTTGTTGTTTTGTTGTTGTTGTTGTTTTGTTGTTAATAAGAGGAAGCCTATATTGAACTGAAGATATTTTTTTTGTTATTGAATAGGAGGGAGCTTGATTGAATTAATGGGATTTTTTTCCGAATAAGAGGAATTTACTACCTCTTTGTTGAATACGAGGGATTCTTGAGGAGGGAGTTTCGATAAAAAATAGGAGGGGGTTTCTATTGATCAAGAGTGAATTTTTTATTGATCAGGAGGGAAATTCTATACAATAGGAGGAAGTCTTCACTGAATAGACGGAAATCGGTTTTGAGTGGGAAGGGGAGTTTCTTTTTTATTTGGAGAGTTTTTTTTTTTAACAGGAAGTGTTTACAGAACAGGGTACAGGTTTGTTTTGTTTGTTTGTCAAAGTACAGTGTAATGTTTAAAACAGAAGAGAAGGTATGTATGTTGCTGTTGTTGTTGTTGTTGCTGCTGCTGCTTCTGCTGCTGTTGTTGTTATTGTTGTTGAAAGGGAGAGCGTCTTTCTTCGGTCAGAAGGTGTTCAAGAGGAAATTTCTGTGAACATCCTGGATTCCAAGCCAAGTCCAGTCAAGTATTGCTATTTTATCGCCCAGTCGACTACGAAGGCCACATCAGGGCTACAAGCAAGTTTAAAACAAGAAAAGAGAGAAGAGACTACATGGTCAAAACTCCAGTAAAAAGCCTGAAACCAGCAGACCAATGTAAATTCAGATTTAACCAGCTTATAGTCGAAACAAATGAAGGATTCCCATCAACCGCACTGTAAACAGCTGCAGTTGCCGTTAACAAGCTGAAAGTCTTTAACAGAAAGAAAAAGAATAAAACAGAAGAAAAAATCGTAGAAGCTGGTGTGATCGCTTTCTGCCTCTTTCACGAGGCACCGCTCACTCCACGCTGTTCCACACCATCAATTATCCTCAGAACAGACAATTAACGGACGGGAGAGAGAGAGAGAGAGAGAGAGAGAGAGAGAAGAGAGAGAGAGAGAGACAGACAGACAGACAGACAGACAGACAGACAGACAGTCAATCAGACAGACAGACAGAGAGGGAGGACACAGACAGACGGACAGACAGAGACAGACAAACAGACAGAAAAAGAGACAGACAGACAGACAGAAGGGGGGGGGGGGGGGTAGAGAGCGGGGAGAGGGAGGGGAGTTAAGAAGCAGGAAAGATGGGAGAGAACAGATAAGGTGCGCCGATAGATACTGTGTCGGAGATAAGCTCACCCCTCCCCCTCCACAACCTCACCTGGAAGGTAAGCTGCTGAACAGCAGCATGCAGAGAGATAAGTACTGGAACGGGGAGGGAGAGGGAAGGAGTGGGGGGGAAGGGTGACAGCGAGGAGGAAAGAAATAGGATGGGCTGGAAGAATGATGTCTTTCAGCACCAAGGTGAGGAGCGGTGAGGGGTAAACAAAAAGGAGACAGAACCGTAGAAGCTGACGAAGCGAGCAGTGACAATGTTCACCTCCTGTCAGCGGGTCAGACTGATGTGCTATTTGATATCATGGAGGGAGAAAGAGAAAGTGCTGTGCCAGGGCCGGGAACAACCTCTTTTCGGTCGACGACCCTTACTCTCTTTCTGTCTTTTATATTCTTTGCCTGCTTTCTCCTTGTTACCGTGTGTGTGTGTGTGTGTGTGTGTGTGGGTTTTGTGTGGTGTGTGTGTGTGTGTGTGTGTGTGTGTGTGTGTGTGTCGGATTTGACCGTAAGTTGCCCTTGTCCGTGTGTGTGTGTGTGTGTGTGTGTGTGTGTGTGTGTGTGTGTGTTTGTGTGTGTGTGTGTGTGTGTGTGTTCGCGTGCGTGCGCGAGGGAAAGGCAAGTCTCCTTTAATCACTCCCGCTTTACCTCTCTAATTGGCATTTCGAGTCCCTCCGATCAAACGATTAATGCCAAATTACTGACTGTACCTACCCGAACGACAGAAGCTGTCTTAGCGGGGACTGAGCTGGAAAGTCAGAAAGTACATCTTTCAGACAAGCTGAGGCGCACAGAAATACGGGACTGCATAGATCCTCGGATATAGAGACAAAGGAAACACACAGAGAACTGGAAACATATAAACACGGGAACACACAGAGAACTGGAAACATATAAACACGGGAACACACAGAGAACTGGAAACATATAAACACGGGAAACACAGAGAACTGGAAACATATAAAACAGGGGGAACACACAGAGAACTGGAAACATATAAACACGGGAACACACAGAGAACTGGAAACATATAAACACGGGAACACACAGAGAACTGGAAACATATAAACACGGGATTATGGAGACATGGGAATAAACAGACACAGGGAGTAGAGATGGGAACACTTTACACGGGCACGCCCACACACATTGGAATAAACAGACACAGGGATGTAGAGATGGGAACACAGACACGGGCACGACACACACATTGGAATAAACAGACACAGGGTTGTAGAGATGGGAACACAGACACGGGCACGACACACACATTGGAATAAACAGACACAGGGATGTAGAGATGGGAACACAGACACGGGCACAACACAGACATGGGAATAAACAGACACAGGGATGTAGAGATGGGAACACAGACACGGGCACAATACAGACATGGGAATAAAAACACACAGGGATGAACAGACATGGAAACATTTAACACAGGGGATAAACAACATGGAAACATTTAACACGGGATTAAACAGACATAGAAACATTTAACACAGGGATAAACAGACATGGAAACATTTAACACAGGGATAAACGACATGGAAACATTTAACACAGGGATAAACATACATGGAAACATTTAATACAGGGATAAACAGACATGGAAACATTTAACACAGGGATAAACAGACATGGAAAATTTAACATGGGGATAAACAGACATGGAAACATTTAACACAGGGATAAACAGACATGGAAACATTTAACACAGGGATAAACAGACATGGAAACATTTAACATGGGGATTAAACAGACATGGAAACATTTAACACAGGGATAAACAGACATGGAAACATTTAACACAGGGATAAACAGACATGGAACATTTAACACAGGGATAAACAGACATGGAAACATTTAACACAGGGATAAAACAGACATGGAAACATTTAACACAGGGATAAACAGACATAGAAACATTTAACACAGGGATAAACAGACATAGAAACATTTAAACACAGGGATAAACAGACATGGAAACATTTAACACAGGGATAAACAGACATGGAAACATTTAACACAGGGATAAACAGACATGGAAACATTTAACACAGGGATTTAAACAGACATGGAAACATTTAACATGGGGATAAACAGACATGGAAACATTTAACCAGGGATAAACAGACATGGAAACATTTAACATGGGATAAACAGACATGGAAACATTTAACACAGGGATAAACAGAACATGGAAACATTTAACACAGGGATAAACAGACATGGAAACATTTAACACAGGGATAAACAGACATAGAAACATTTAACACAGGATAAACAGACATGGAAACATTTAACACAGGGATAAACAGACTGGAAACATTTAACATAGGGATAAACAGACATGGAAACATTTAAACACAGGGATAAACAGACATGGAAACATTTAACACAGGGATAAACAGACATAGAAACATTTAATACAGGGATAAACAGACATGGAAACATTTAACACAGGGATAAACAGACATGGAAACATTTAACACAGGGATAAACAGACATGGAAACATTTAACACAGGGATAAACAGACATGGAAACATTTAACACAGGGATAAACAGACATAGAAACATTTAACACAGGGATAAACAGACACGGAAACATTTAACACAGGGATAAACAGACATGGAAACATTTAACACAGGGATAAACAGACACGGAAACATTTAACACAGGGATAAACAGACATAGAAACATTTAACACAGGGATAAACAGACATGGAAACATTTAACACAGGGATAAACAGACACGGAAACATTTAACACAGGGATAAACAGACACGGAAGCATTTAACACAGGGATAAACAGACATGGAAACATTTAAACAGGGATAAACAGACACGGAAACATTTAACACAGGGATAAACAGACATGGAAACATTTAACACAGGGATAAACAGACATGGAAACATTTAAACAGGGATAAAACAGACATGGGAACATTTAACACAGGGATAAACAGACATAGAAACATTTAGCAAGGGATAAACAGACATGGAAACATTTAACAAGGGATAAACAGACACGGAAACATTTAACACAGGGATAAACAGACACGGAAGCATTTAACACAGGGATAAACAGACATGGAAACATTTAACACAGGGATAAACAGACACGGAAACATTTAACACAGGGATAAACAGACATGGAAACATTTAACACAGGGATAAACAGACATGGATACATTTAACACAGGGATAAACAGACATGGGAACATTTAACACAGGGATAAAACAGACATAGAAACATTAGCACAGGGATTAAACAGACATGGAAACATTTAACACAGGGATAAACAGACATGGAAACATTTTAACACAGGGATAAACAGACATGGAAACATTTAACACAGGGATAAACAGACATGGGAACATTTAACACAGGGATAAACAGACATGGAAACATTTAACACAGGGATAAACAGACAATGGAAACATTTAACACAGGGATAAACAGACATGGGAACACTTAGACATATTGAGGTAAAGACACGGGTGCACACAGGCACGGGAATTTATAAACATTGCAACATAAAGACGCGATTACGCAGAGATATGGGAACATGGACACGGGCGTGACGAAACAAGGGAACTCACATACGAGTATACAGACATGGAAACAGGCGGTCACGGGGAATATAGACACATGGAAAAAGATAGATCGGGGGATTTACAAGCTAGGAACATATAGACACGGGCATTTTGAGATTTTGGGAACACTTAGACATGGTGGTACGCCAAACAGCGCAGACAAAACATGGGAAAATACTGACATGAGAAACATTCAACACCGGGCATTTGAGACACTGGAAACATATACACGAGGGTATAGAGACGGAACACTTAAAGACGGAGATATGTAGGCAGAACACATCGTCCGGAAATATAAGGAATAGGAATACATAAACACGGGCATTTTGAGAAGCAGGAACACGTAGGATTACACATATGTAAAACCCTTAGTGCGGTGAAGACACATGGACACATCAGCACAGAAATACACATAGATGTAAACCCTTTTTTTTTTGCAGAAATGTGTATGTAAGTATAGACACAAGCACATTTAACTCAGTGATACACATAGGATTATAAACCTTAATGTAGTAAAAGTATAATTATGTGCACGTAAAGACATGCACTCATTAAAACTCAAGGATACACGAAAACACATTAGACATGGTGAACATGCACAGATGTAAAGCCCTAATGCAGTAATGTATACGTGTACATGGTCAGCGGGGTGCTGTTCGACTCGGATAAAGCTATAGGCCTAAACCCTTAAGGCAGTGAAGATAGGGACACTAGACACAGTGGCACAGTCGACATTGTAGATCTAGACCCTTAGGGCAGTAAACTGTAGGAACACCAAAACTTCGGGACAAGTCGGACAGGGGATACTACTTCATGGATGCAGGGACAACATTCACGTGGGGACACGTCGGACAAGAAGAACATACTGAGGTGTAGTGTAAGCATTTTATACAGGGGGGGGGGGGGGGTAGGGGGGAGGGGAGGGGGTAGACTCGGGGATACATCGAGTCTTGGACATACACGACCTAAACAATTAATGTTGTAAATATGGGGACAGACACGGGGACACCTTGGAAACGGGAACACAACTGTTGTCTAAACTCTTAATGCATTGCACAACACAGAGACACGGGGACACCTGGAAACGGGAACATACTATGTTCTAAACTTTAATGCATTGCACAACAACAGAGGCACAGGGATACATATGGCCAAGGAACGCACGAAGATCTGTAGTTCGCAGAAAACTGCGGGAGCATGGAGACATGTAACTCTCGTACAACAGGAATGACACAGTCTGAACCCTTAATCATCACACTCCAGGAACTGTAGGGGCACCTTAACGACGACTTTTGCTCGTGGAACTTCTGCCTTGTGAACCTGATATTCAATGACTGTTACATGACGTTAGTGGAAAAGAGACAGCATAATTTTTAGTTCAGATACACTTTTTTTTTGTCTGACATGTCTTGAATCATCACAGAGAGTAATGATTTGATGTTTTTCTTCCCTCTTTTCCGCGGTGGGGGTTTATCGACAGTGAAATGAATATTACTTACTGACTGATTCAAGATAGCTGAACACAAATAAATCTAGTAAGTGAAGAGTAGCACGTTGATTTTCACTCATCTTTGTCGTAGTTATCATAGAACAAGAACATGGTGTGTGTGTGTGTGTGTGTGTGGTGTGTGTGTGTGTGTGTGTGTGTGTGTGTGTTTGTTTGAAATGAGTGTTGTGTGATTAAAATGGTGTGTGAGTGCTGTGTTCGCGCGCCGCGCGTGTGTTTGTGAGGCAGTTTAAAACCCTGCATGGTGTTCAGGGTTATTACCAGGTAGACTGACTGCCCACACAAGACGTGTATCTACACCATTGTCAAGAAGTGAGACCATGGGACGACACTCCACGACCCAGTCCAACAGGGGAAAAGTCCGCGGACGTGGGACAGGGGTGGGTGGTGTGTGTGTGTGGGGGGGGGGGGGGGGGGGGGGGGGTCCACGGGGCGAAGTCCACAATCGAAAGTGCACACCCCTCTCACCCCCCCCCCTGTCCCGATTTCCCCCTTTCTCCCTCCCCCCATCCCGCACCTCCTCTCTCTCTTCCTCTCTCCCTTCTTCCCCTCTCCTTCTCTCTCTCTCCCTTGCTGATACACGACCTGTTTTAGCCATTAGATGATGATGCTTTACCTCAAGCGGGCCGACTCCTACTTGTGTACCCTCCCCCCCCCCCCCCCCCCCCCCCCCGCGGACCCCCCCACCCCCCGGCCCCGCCCCCGCCATAAAGCAACGGAACAAAGGCCCGAATTCTTGCCACGTATCAGTATACTGAAACGCTTTTGACTTTAAGGACTCCAGAATTTATTTAGGAAAAAAAAAAAACAAAAAAAACAAAAAAAAAAAAAAAAACGCAAGTCATGAGTGAGCCGACGTCTGTGATCAAGAAAGCCAGGTTTGCAGAGTTTACTTACAAGCCTTTGCCTCACCCATGTTGGGAAAGCCCCTGCAAACATAATTCAAGGCCGGCCCCCCTCCCCCCCCCCCGACAATCTAAACAACCAAAAACAAACCCCCCCTAAACATTAGCTGTTTATAGGAGGGGGGGGAGGGGGTGTGCAAAGGGGGGGGGTGGGGGGTGGGGGTCAGGTGGGTGATGGAGAGGTGGGGAAAACGAAGGGGAAAGGTGTGGGGAAAATGAAGGGAAGGGCGGAGGGGAAGGTGGGAGGGGGGCGGGGGGATGGGGGTCGAAGGTTGGCCTTGTCGCAAACAACACGCTCAGTCAGACAGAGGTGAACAGCTGATGGGATGCTCTGCCGCCGCTTTACATTGTTCGTTGCCTTAGAGAGAATAAAAGCGAAAGAAACACAAAAACAAACGTCAATCACCGTTTACACCCCCACCTCTGATACTGTAGCTTCCTCACAGTTATGTTATCTTTCCCGACTTGTTTTCTCTGAGGAAAGAGAAACAATCGGGTTTGTTGTACAAAAGAAAAAAAAAAAAAAAAAAACAACGCTGGGAAGGCTTGGGGAAAGAGGTGTATAGGAGACGAGAGGGGGAGGGGAGAGAAAAGAGGAGAAGGGCTGGGATGGTTTGGGGGTGGGGAAAATGGGGGGGGGGGGGGGGGGGGGGAAGGGATAAAAAAAAAAAGAAAAAAAAAGGTTCACCTGACGCCCATTTTTTTCCCTTTTCCCTTTTGTTAAGTTCTACCTGAGTATTTCTGCCTTCTTCTTCTTTTTCTTCTTCTTCGGCCGTTCGCATTTCTTTTCCCTGTCTGTCTTGCCAAACGATGTTGTTCACGTATCGCCGCAAAGCGTTTCGGTGATGGTTTGATACTGCGGTGTTCGGCGCGGGTTTGGGGTTGCGTTTGGGGTGAAAAAAGGGGGCAAAAACGGTCGTCGACCGACCCATGATCATGACCCCACCTTTTTTCCTTTTTTTGTTCCTTTTTTTAAAAATTTTTTTTGCGGAAAAAATTTTCCGTTGGATAAAAGTTAGGGTACGGTTGGTTCCCCCTCCCCCTCCCGAAAAAAATAATCTTTTCTTTCTCTTTTCTTCTCTCTATCTCCCTTTTTTTAAATTTTTTTTATTTTGTGTGTTGGTGTGTGTGTGTGTTGTGGTTGTTTT
>JAMYXO010003694.1:7500-15000 GCA_033310375.1 Conus canariensis | reverse complement strand
ACCGTCTTCAACAAGGTCTTCAAGCTGACCTTCCTCAAACTGTTGTGTTGTCGCTACGGGCTCTTGCACCGAGGTCGTCGGCGGAGTCAGCATCACCACGCGGGGTCTTCAGGATTCGGGGGCGCCCGGGTCAACAGCAGTGGGATGTCCTCCAGCTCTCACAGCGGTCTGCTCACCTGCAGCTCCTTCTGTCGAAACGGAGGTGGAGGCAGCAGCGATGTTCATCTGGAGGAGTCTGTGTGTTGACAGTCAAACAGTAATGCTTGGGGTCAGAGATTACTGTCTGCCTGCTGACCAGGAGAGACTGGTGCTGGGGGTTAGAGATTACTATCTTCCTGTTGATTGGGAGAGAGTGATGCTTGGGGTTAGAGATTACTATCTTCCTGCTGATTGGGAGAGAGTGATGCTTGGGGTTAGAGATTACTATCTTCCTGCTGACTGGGAGAGAGTGATGCTTGGGGTTAGAGATTACTATCTTCCTGTTGAATTGGAGACGGTGATGGCTTATGGTGTCACGAAACTGGTGGTGTACTTACGCTCTCGTCTTGAAACGCACGAACGGTTCTACTTCCACCCCGCTTCCCTTCGGGTTTTGATTGAATATACCTTTTTCTAAGACACACATGGAGCAGCCTGCTCTCCCCGAGCGGTGAACTGAAGTCCAGTCAGGTATCTATGACTGAGAAATGTGATGGACGTTTTCCTATGGGTAGTTATTGACACACTGTTGTACGTGGCGCTGATGATGAAGTCTCAAGCAGAGGACTTTGTGACTTGGATTCCTTCAGTTCTTTATTTATTTATTCATTCATCTACGACCAAGTTTCCGCGGTGACGTTTTCTTGATTTCTTTGTTATTGGGTACGTTTTGTTTTTATTTAATTGTTTGTGTTTCGCTTTGTTTGTTGCTTTCTTTGAAAATATTTTTCCTATTAAAATGCCGACAGAGTGAAGCTGTTGTTGCTGTTGAATGTCAATCCTATCTCTCTCTGACTGCAGCCATCGCTTCATTCCTTCACCAACATCAACATCATCACCACCGCTCAACGCCCGACTTCTTTTTCCTGACTTTCTGCAGTCTAAACCCTGGCTCTGGTACTGTCCAACCTTCTCTGCTTCCTCTGTATTGTTTCCCATTTGTTTTCTGCATTCCCTCCTTCCTCTTTATCTTTGTTCCTATTTTTACGTGTGTTGTGTGTGTGTGTGTGTGTGTGTGTGTGTGTGTGTGTGTGTGTGTGTGTGTGTGTGTGTGTGTGTGCGAGCGTGCGGGGGGTGCGTGTGTGCGTGCGTGCGTGCGTGCGTGTGTGTGTGTGTGTGTGTGTGTGTGTGTGTGTGTGTGTGTGTGTGTGTGTGTGTGTGTGTGTGTGTGTGTGTGTGTGTGAGTTCGCCACTGTCGTCAAATCTCTCTCTCTCTGTCTCTCTCTGTCTCTCTGTCTCTCTCTCTCTCTCTCTCTCTCTCTCTCTCTCTCTCTCTCTCACACACACACACACACACACACACACGCACGCACGCACGCACGCACGCACGCACGCACACACACACACACACACACACACACACACACACACAAACACACGCGCACGCACAGAGTATGGACAGAGGGGTCAGACTATGTCCCATCTATCTGCTACTGAGTAAGCCCCTGATAATAACATTAAGCCATAAGCTGGCTTCCTACGCAGTATAGGTTTACAACCATTCGCAGTGAAACAGCTATGATATTTCGGGAGGGTGATGTGGGGTGGGTGGGACTGGGGTTTTGGGGGTGGGATGATAAGGGTAAAGATCTTCAGTGTTGTGTTGGAAGTCAACGAACACGTGATACCAACCCAACTCAGCTAATGTGTCTGTCACTTTTCTACACACATGAATATAACCAGGCTGTAATTTGGATGATGAAGTGTACATGAATATAACCATGCTGTAATTTGGATGATGAAGTACACATAAATATAACCAGGCTATAATTTGGATGATGAAGTACACATGAATATAACCAGGCTATAATTTGGATAATGAAGTGCACATGAATATAACCAGGCTATAATTTGGATGATGAAGTGCATATGATTGTTCGGTTGGTTTTTCAACAGACACGCAGGAAAGAATTTATGCCAGCGCAGAATAGTGACAACCTGAATACGCATAGACGAAAGATTATACAAGTGTGTCGCATACAATGTTACATGAAATATATTGTAACATTTAGAGACAGCCAATCAGTCATATTTCAATATAGGCATGTAGTTATGTTATCTTTTTTAGCATCGATCCACGGTTTATCGGTACTATTTTGTTTGGCACTTCACATAGTTCGTCTTCATGATTTTCATGTTTGTCCATTTTCTTTCTACCAGTTACCTCTAATTTTGCTGAGTCTGCATTTAAAGATGAAACAGTTACCCACTAACGTAAAAGTCTTAAAACTATCCACTTATTCTTGTCAGTGCAAATCATATCAATTCTACATCAAATGGCCATCTTTTTTACTGGAGATGATAGGAATTTTAGACAGCTCCTTTTATCTTGTATTTGAAGCAAAAATTTGAAAAGAGAGGGGGTTAGTTACCGCCAAGGACACAGACAAACAGAGTACAGGACCAGACACAATGCATTTCGACCTCTTGGGTCTCCTTCAGGTTAGGACAGTGACAAAGAACAAGAAACCGCTTAGCTGCTATTAGTTGCTTCTCCTGTTCGTCTCGCAATCAATAATGGCCGCCAGACGGAAACGGGAGGATCATGGGAGAGGAAGTAGGATGGGGGGGGGGGAGGGAAGGGAGAAGTGGGGGGAAGAAGAAAGGGGAGGATGTGTGAAACGTTGGTAAATAAAAAAAAATATGTGACGGGTCTCTGACGCTCCCCCTCGTTATTAAGATATGATTATCATATGCAGGGATGCAGGGGGGGTATAGACAGAAGTATTCACGCTTTCACAACCAAAATGCGCTCTCGCATAGGCACACGCACTCTGTCACTCAAATCGGGCCCGCACAAAGGTGACAGGAAAGCAATAACATTTCAAAGAAAATAATCAACTTTTATTTAACTTGACTACAAGCCCTACCCGTTACTACTAAACACACTTATCTGTATCCTACAAAAATGTAAACATCACACAGATAATATCATAATCGCATCCCCTTTCCTTCAATTACTCTTAATTAACCAGGAAAGACAATATTCCACTATTCTGTTTGCACACTTATAAACGTAAGAACAAATAAAACGTCCATAACTTGCCAGCATTCCTTGGTTGACCGGTCAGTTGTTTCTCTCATCCCACTGTGCGACTACGAGCGCTGAAGCTGCCACACTGTTGTGTCCTCACGACTGGCCAAATCCCAGTTGGGGGACACTGTCAACGTAGCTCGCATTGTACCCTCAGACCGAGTCTCACGGACTCCACTGCACTTCGCCCTCTCCAGAGAAAGGGCTCCTGTTGGCCTCTCCCACAGGTCTTCTCTTGCTGCAAACACCCCACCATTGTCTGGCAGGTCCCTGTCTAGGCTCCAACAGGCTGACACGTCTTGCTGTCGATCATCCCCACACAGGAGACAATTCTTCTCGTCGTCGGCTCCGAGGTTACAGCAACCTCCACTGTTTTACGTCCCCACCCAGGAGACAATTCTAAACCGTCGTCAGCTTCGAGGTGACAGCAAACCTCTGCTTCTCGCTGTATTTTCTTGAGCCCTCAGCAAGACGGGATGAGTTCACTTTCCCTTAGGTGAGTCACACACTTCCTAGTTTTCTCAGCATCTTATATCCATTCTCAAAGAAAGAGAGAACCTGAGATTAAGTGGTTAAACCAATGGAATCGCTGGCACACACACACACACACACACATCACACGATTTGTACCAATAACTCCCCGAGTTATTTTTATTCCACCAATGGAATCACTAGTCACCTACTCATACACACACACACACCGCAGCTGCTAGCGCTGCAAAGACTTGGGTACCATGTGGTTAATACATAACCTCCAGTTCAACCTCATGTTCGATTCCCTGAAACTACCAATTGTACTAACAGCCTGGACTTCTCCACAAGCCAGGACTGATGCTTCAAGTATTTACTACACTCTATAGACAACAAGGTGCAAATCACTCAATAGGCCGAAGCCTTCCATTCATTCCTCAGGACAAGAATGACTGAATGGTCATTGTACCCTGCCTGCAGGCCGACGTTCACCGAACGGTGACGGTCATCTTCTCTCAGGCTCGCTGAAGAACCCAGTGACTAGCCAGTGATCGAGGTGGACACTCTCCTCCACCCAGGTCTGGCAGGTTGCCATATACTTGTTACTATCCCCCCTTGGGCATGCAAGCCACTTCCCAGTAACTCTACCTCCTTCAGTATACGACTTTGGGGTATTCCCCTCTGGTGATGCCTGAGTTCGCACACTTGAACAACCCAAGGAACTTGCTCTCAACAACAGCAAAGTACCCTTAATTTGCGTAAATGCTCGAGAACGTTCGGCCGAATCCATGACACCCCTGTACCTAAGAATGTTGTTCCAGTCAACATTTCCTCCAGGACAAATGTTCTCAGATTGGATAAAACAAACTCAATTGCATGGGTCGATATAACAGTACTACCCCTATGCTTCAAGACATCACTTCCACCAACATCTCCATCAACATCTCTAACATGGATAATGTGCTCAATTAAAAACAATAAATCAATCAGATAGTCCATTGAATCACTCTTTGGTCAATCATAAATGACTGTGCACAACATTTAACTCTAAACTGGCTCACATATAATCAAGAACTCTCTCTATAGCCTTAGCTATCAACATGTCCATACATATTAATTAATCATTCCATTCACTTCTAATAAAAGCACAACCATGATTAACCCAAGATTCAAATTCAGGTGTGTGGCCCAGGCTATTTAACATCAAAATCAAATTCAGGCGTGTGGCCACAATCTACTAACACAAGGTTCAAATTCAGGTGTGTGGCCCACTGACGTTCTCACACCCAATATGCAAATGTATCAAACACTTATCCTGATTTCACAAAATAAGACATGTTCACACTTTACCAAGCTGTGACAAACAACATTAGCAAACAGATATCAACCAGAAAACTCATAACACGAGAGCTCGTACTGATCCCCACCCAGTAATGGGTAATGAACAAAAGCAACACATACAGGTAAACATATATCAAGAAATGAAAAATAGCACATGACATAGGCTCAACCCTGGCCCACAATGGGCACACAAATCAAAATAACACAACTAGCCAGCTACATTATTTACACGGTAGCTGTCCGTAACAGATGACTGCTCACACCACCACCACAACACCCTGTGGGCATTGGTCATACCATTGTCTCACTGCTACAGCTCACACTACAACGGCAACACCCCGAAGGCATTTCTACAACCCTTAACCTACTTATGCCCCTGTCAGTCTTGACTGCCGTTTGTGGCTCGCCAATACTACCTGGGGCAGATGGTTTGCGCATTCCAGGCTTTGTCTGCGATCCGGTGCACCTTCCACACATTTTAGTCCTCAGAGGAGCGCGTGAAAATCTGTGAGATCTTCTTCTAGCCTGTTCGGCAAAATCTCCTTGGCATTCAGTCCCCTTGGCTTCAATTGCCTCAGGGTCTGTAGTCCCAGGATCACGTGAAATAGGCTGTCGCACCCATTCACTGCGATGACGATCATTTGCCCCACTCATCTTATCCGAACCAATTTTCCTTCTCACTGTGGAACTTCCTTGGTTCTAATCCCGCTCAGTGCCTATGCCCACTGCTTTCTGGGCCTTATTTCCTTCTCGCTTTCCCAGCACTGGCTTGTCTGCTCCTTTGAGCTGACTATCTTTGGCATTTTCTAACGATAGCTGGTCACCTCGACCGTCTTGCCATGCGTTATTACAGCCTCCCTGGTTCCAGCCCAGCTGCTGGTTGTCTGTGGTCCCTCTTGGCCCCGACCCTGAGGTCCGCCACCATGGCTCCTACATTTCTGACTGTCACGGCAACGCCAACAACTTTTTGAACCACCACTATGGCCACTTCCATGGCCCATGGCACAACCACTATGGCCACCTCCATGGCCCACGGTACCACCACTATGGCCACCTCAATGGCCTACGGCACCGCCACGACGGCCATCTCCATGGCCCACGGCACCGCCACTATGACCACCTCCATGGCCCATGGCACCACCACAACAGCCACCTCCATGGTTTATGGCACCACCATGACAGCCACCTCCATGGTTTTATGGCACCGCCACAACAGCCTACTAAACTATCACTACGACTGATATCATGGTCCACTGCACCACCACCATGGCCACCTTCATGGTCAATGCTAACTCTACTACCCACGGCGCCTGTGCACTTCACCTGCTTTCTGTATATTTTCCTGTAGGAGTTCCTACCCTGCACTGCCCTTGCCTTCCCTACTTGACTGGCAGCCTGGTTAGGCTTCGGGAGGTTGTACCTACCCCCTAACAAAGCTGGATAGGGAAGATTCTTTTGTACTGCTGCAGTGAGAGTACTTCTAACAAAATCTGACTCTACTTTGACACGGGCCAAAGGCAGCCGATTAATTCTTCCATCTGCATATCGCACGCAGGTGGTTTCCCCTATATAGTCTGTGTCTCTCACGAAACTAGATTCTACCATTGCTGCCAGAGTCAATCCTGTATCTAACAAGCAGGTCACTGGCTTCCCGTTTACTACTGCCCTAGTAGTTGGTGGTGGCACTCTGCCTCCCTGTTGAATTGTATCAACGGCTACAACTGAATGTATTCGCAGTCCGCTACATTCCTTGGCGATAAGACCCTCTCGCCCACATTTAAAACATGTGCGTTTCCTCTTAACATTCTCTTGAGTCCCACTGTTGCCTTGGGACTTTGAGTTCGCCTCTACTTGCGATCTCGCCTCCTTACTGTAGTGAGTCGGCGACTCACTCTCTGACTGTGTGGTCTGTGCATTACAGAACAAGCGGTTTGTTCCCTTCAAAACATAGCGCTGTTCATGGGCAGCTTCATACCTGTCTGCGACTTTCACTAACTCTTCTAAGCTTTTTATTTCTCTTTCTGCCAAGAACACAATGAGATCTCTCCGGTAAGTGGATAGGATTAGCTCTCTAATGATCTCTTCCCTCAATGATTCAAAAGTCTGTTCAATTCTCCCTATTCTCATCCACATATGCCTTCAATTCTGGACCCTTTAGTCCTAAAGCTTTTCCTTCCTCTATGAGGTCCATCTTTTTCAGTGGACCCATTGTCTCAGCACCCTCTTCAGTCGACATTTTGAAGCTATCTAACCCTCGATCAGCCAGCTAATACAACCACAGTAACAAGCGAGATATCCACACGATCACTCGTAAATAAAGCGATCAACTAGTTGTGCTACACACAATCAACCTCAATAGCAACCAAATCAAACAACAGGCACAGCCATGAAAAAAGAGATCAAATTAATCAACACATGACTAACGTCTTACCCGGTATGAAAGAAAAAAAAACTAA
>JAMYXO010003694.1:0-2500 GCA_033310375.1 Conus canariensis | reverse complement strand
AGTTGGACGACAGGCCAGATATCTGTATAAAAGTCTGGCATTCAGGAAGGCAGAGCCACTTCTGTCTGTCATGTCTGAGACAGATGACAGACAGATATCTGTATAAAAGTCTGGCATTCAGAAAGGCAGAGCCACTTCTGCCTGTCATGTCTGAGACAGATGACAGACAGATGTCTGTATAAAAGTCAGGCATTCAGGAAGGCAGAGCCACTTCTGCCTGTTATGTCTGAGACAGATGACAGACAAAAAAAATAATGAAGGGGCAGGACAAGGCGTATGATAAAGCGACGCTGTCTGCCCTAAACATACATCAGCTCACACAACAGATGGGCTAGCCTCATAACCAGAATGCCAGACGAACGCATTCCTGCCACGTCTGTTCCAAGGCGAGCTGTCCCCCAGAAAAGCACTTTGATGATCTTCGGCGCAGATGGTTCAAAGACAGTCTCAAGGTCAGCATGGTAACTTTTGGAGTAGATCCCATGGAACAATAATTACTGGTCTGATCTCTAAGATGTCAAAGTATTACCAGCCGCAGTGGCGAAGTGGTTAGCGTCTCAGACTCCCGGCTGGGAGTTTGTGGGTTCATTTCTCATCAGAGCCATATGGGATTTTTTTTTCTTCCTCGACCAGCTGCTTGAGTTTACTACAGGCTCAAATGGGAAGACCGGGAACACACAGTCGAGTTTTATCCACTTTTTAAGTGGATTCGTCTCAGACAGTGTTGCTCAAATTTCCTGACCAACACTGCAGGTGTCTGTATTTCTTGGGCTTGGTTGACGCTGGTTATGAAAGTAAACATTAAGTCGTTGGGGGCTGTCGCCGGACGGACGTGGTGTTAACCTCCTCAGGGAGAGCTCACTCACGCCAGCTCTGGGAATAGGCAATTATTGTCGTCAATAGGGGGCTTAGTAGATGGTGTGCTGCCTATGCAGCAGTGCAGTGTCTCCTCTGGTGGGTTGCCTCCTGATGACTTGACATTGGCTGCTGCCTGTGGATTGCTGGTTCTGGGGCTGCAGCGGGTCGGGCCAGGCTGTGGATCTGGACAGGTGCTCTGAATGAGCGGCGTGACTGAAGTGCCACTGGGGGGCACAGAAGATGGAAGAGCAGAACGAAGTCTGACTATTGCTCCAAGGTCTGGGGGTCGATTCACACACACACACCCCTCACCCCGCCTTCCCAGTACTCCCCACCAGCCAGTTTGGAAGAGATTTTCTTCTTTGAGTTTGTGTGGAGTCCAGTCCCTACTAGTCGTGCGGATGAGATGCTAAACCAAAGTCTCATGCATTAATGCCTGTACTTGTTCTGGAATATCAATAGGATGTACGTCAGTGCGAGCATGCACATGCGCGATCGCGAGCGCGCAAACACACACACACACACACACACACACACACACACACACACACACACACACACACACACACACACACACACACACACACACACATGCACAGAGAGAGAGAAAATGAGAGAGACAGAGAGATACAAAAGGAGAGAGAGAGACAGGTAAACGCACACACAGACACACAGACACACAGACAGACACACACACACACACACACACACACACACACACACACACACACACACACACACACACAACGCACACGCGCACACACACACACACACACACACACACACACACACACACACACACGCGCGCGCGCGCGCGCGCACACCGTGTCCATGTACTACGGGATGAGGTGGGGGCTGGGGAAGTCTGCATGAGTGTGAGTGCGTGGGTCTATATATGCGTACACGCATTAAGCCACTATAGCTTTAACCCCCATGGGATTTCCTGACTGCTTTCACTTACCTCCCCCCCCCCCCCAACCCCCACTCGTCTCTCACGACTGCTCCCTCTTCCCCTTGCCCTCCTCTCCCCCCACTCGTCCACAACTCCCATCTCTCCACCCCCCCCCCCCCCCCCCCCAAGTCTCCAACCCCCTCTGTAACTAAGAATATAGGTTTCTGGATTCTGGATTCGACATTAGAAAAGTAGCTACAGACTCAGAATCAAAAACTTACTTGGAGAATATTTCGACAGGGTCGCCCTGTCTTCTTCAGCTCACTGTTGCTGTTGTGGCAGCGAGGCCTGGTGGGGCGACTGTTGTGTGGGGTGAACGGTTGTCAGGATCTGATTGTAGATGGGGGAAGTTCAAAGCCTTGATCTCTGTTCAGGCTGGGGCGTCTGGTCTTAATTTCGATGGCTTCTTTAACTTTTCTTTTTATGAAGAAGGGCTCTGTAGATAAGATCTTGGTTTCTTGGGGGCTGACACTGTGGCCTGTGGCTTGTAGATGTTCATGTATGGCAGAAGTAGATCGGTTTTGGTGTTCCTGTAGACAGGTGGTGAGTGGTCTTGCTGTCTCGCCAATGTAGGTATGGGTACAGTCTTGACACCCTATCTGGTACACTACACCACACTGCTTGAGGGGGTCCGTTTTGTCTTTGACATGGGTCAGTTGCTGGCGTAGGGAGTTGGTGGGTTTGTGGAAC
>JAMYXO010003693.1:0-19411 GCA_033310375.1 Conus canariensis | reverse complement strand
ACATAAATTTTCGTATACAAAGTTTTTTTTTTTTTTTCTAGAAATACGTTTCAGTATTTATCTATTTTTCTTTTGTTGAGGAATTGAAAGAGTTTTTTGTTATATTTTACACTTTCGAAGTATTCAGCAAATAATAAAATAAAATAAAGCATGTGTTTGATATTTGATCAAATCCATGTAGGCTTGATTCTTTACCCACCGTCAAAACGCAGACAGGCTTTTGTTTCTTTGAATAAAATCAGCTTTTTTCCAAAAAACGTCAAGTCCCCTTTCGTGCCAAAAATATATGTCAATGCTATCCTCAACTAAGCTATAGAAAGTAAAAACCCCTTCAACTAAGTTTTTTTTTGGGGTACAGCATTAACCCCAAGGCTGTGGTATAATTTGTAATGTAACCATTTATGTTTACGTCAGGAGCTTGCAAGATAAAAAAAAAGTTGTTACATTCATTTTAAACGTTCAGTTTTGTATCCCAGTTTCAACAGATTTTCGACGAATGTCGTTTTCTTAAAATTTTCATAATATACTTATGACCATTTACAAGCTGACTCAGCTTTTTTTTGTGTATATATCGAGGGTTGCTGTAGAACAAAGTATCTAAATTTTTCTGATTTTTTAAGGAGACGATTTTTACACTTCAGCTCCGTGCATGAAGAACAAGTTAAGTAAGCTCCTCAAAACTTTTTACACAAAGTCTCAATGCTTGCAAGGTATCTAGTCAGTTCTACCTTTTTGTCCCCCGAATGATCTGTAAAACAGTGATTGTGGCACCCTGTTTTCTTTGTTTATGAGACTGTAAGACTACAGTTCCCCCTGTTATACGAAAGAAATCCCCATTTAGTTCGTAGAGTTCTTGTCTCTATTTATCAAACATTTTATACGAAAGAAATCCCCATTTGTTTCAGTAGAGTTTTTGTCTCTATTTTCTGAAACTCAGCAAAGGCTGGTGCTGATTGATTGACCCCAGGAACAAGCTGGACCACTTGAGGTCCTCACATGAACCAAAATTTCGTCTCAACAGTGCAGTTGGGGAGTTGGTGAATTAAAGATTGAAAAAGCTGTCAAATTTACTAGGACTCGGAGCATCGGGTGCGCGCCAAAATACTCAGTAGCTGAGGCACTTTTAAACAGTCTTTGGGCAGGAGCTGGGCTCGTTCAGATGGATTCCCGTGGGGCACTGTGTTGGTTCTATTGTCAGGCTGGTTGAATGCCCGTGGCCTTTGTTGTCGTGTTTTTCCCCGGGATAATTTACTGTGTTAAGTGAACCCCGAAGTCGGGGGGGAAATTTCGTGTCTTTGGGGCGCCAAGTGGTTGTTTTGCTAATCAGTTAGGTGGGTGTGGGGTAAATGCTGGTGTGGAAGAATGTAGCGAAAGGAAAAATTCGGGTACTTGTGAACAAGGAAGTGGAGAAGAGCATGGACAAAGGCGGCCGAAGGGAAATCCTTTGTGTCCTCCCTTATTGTTGTTTGCCCTCGAGCGATGAGACCTTTTTTGTCATCCTGGGTCGGGGGTGAGTGCGAGATGGCTGGTCAGGCCGATTGCCCCCGGGAAAAGCCCTTTCAAATATGGACGGGGTAGGGGTGGCAGCAGTTGGGTCTGTTGGCGGGTTTTCCTGTTTCCTTCGCTGCTCAGCTGCAGCAATTCTGTTTTTTTCACAGGTTTCTGCCCTTTTGGAAACTGATCCCCAACTCCCCGTCTCTGTCCAGGGCAGTCTGCCCCCCATGTTGTGTGGTGATGTTGAAGGCCTTCGGAAAAGATTTGAGGTTGTCTTTGAAAGGGATTCTTCTGGCCTCCATGAGGCGTTTTCCTTTGTTGTAGTTCCCCAAACAATAGTTTGTTTGGCAGCGTGGTTGGAGCGAAATACGACCTGCCCAGCGAAGCTGGGGACTGCCTCAGGAGGTGAAGATGCTAGGCAGGCCAGCTAAAGTGAGGACTTCGTGCCCGGAATCTTATCTTGCCATTAATCCCCCTTAAAAACCCGAGGGAGAAACGTGAGGGAAAAGAGGAGAATAACCCACGGGGGAGAGAGAGAAGGCAGAGGAGAGAGAAGGAGGAGAGTGAGCAGGACAGGGGGGATCGAGAGAAAAGTGGTGGGAGACAGAAGGACAGCGGGGTCTTAGGGTAAAAGAAAAAGCTGGAAGCGAAAAGACTGAGTTTAAAGCCCAGGGGGGTGGGGAAGAGAGAAAAACTGAGTTTGAACCCAGAGGTGGGTGAAGGAGACGAAGAAGAAGATTTACGTAAAAGATCCAAGACGACCTAAAGACCCGTCCTGAAACCCGGAGCCCGTCAACCAAGGGGCGCACCCTAAGCAGTGCTGAAGAAAACTTTAAGGCTGTTTAAAATGGGTTGGTGTGGGGTGAAAGGTGGTTGTGTGTGTGGAAACCTGGCCCGGTAGAAGCTTTTTTTATAACCCCCGGTTATGAAGTATTTGGGCGTTTATGTGTTGTTATTCCATTTTTTTTGGTGTCGGATTTTTCATACGTAATTTCAGTGCATAGAAAATGTATTCTTGTTCTCAGTTGTTTAGGAAAAAAAAACGAAGCGTGACATCCCTTCAGGGAGAGGGGGAATGTTTGGGGGGTGCATGAGTGCGGCATTGCGGTTGAGTGCAAAAAATAACCTTGGTGTTGTTTAAACCCTGACTAATAAAACATCAACTTAGTGCCTTAAACAATCCATCACAATTTCCCCCCTCCTGGACATGTTCGCCCCCCAATTGAAAATGGCCCCCCCCAGAAGAAAACGAGGGGGATTATGGGAAAGGAAGAGGGGTGGGAAAAAAAAAAAAAAAAAAAAAAAAAAGAAAAAAGAAAAAAAGAAAGGAGGGGGGGTGTGAAACGTGGTAAAATGAAATACAGAAATGAATCTTTTTTTTAAATGAAAAAAAAATTATTTTGTTTAAGAAAAAATTAAAACCAACACCCCAACACACACACCCACCACAACACACACCACACACCACACCCCAAATTATTATTTATTATATATAATAATAAAAAATGTAAAAATAAATAGATAAATAAATAAAAAAAAGAAAAATAGAAGTAAAAAAATCAAATAAAATGAATAAAATAAGCGAAAAAACCCAAAAATAATAAATAAAAATAAATAAAAAATAGAAAAATAAAAAAAGTAAAATTACAAAGTTAAAAAAAAATAAAAAAAAATGAAATAAATGGGGGGTGGGGGGGGGGGGGCCCTTTGGGGGAAAAATTCTGATGCAGTGGGAAGTAGGGTTTGTGGTGGTGGTGTTGTGTTGTATTATGTGTGTGTGTGTGTGTGTGTGTGTGTTGTGTGTGTGTGGGGTTTTTGTGTGTGTGTTGGTGGAAGGTTATCCCGACGGGTGTGGGAGTGTGGGTTGTATAATTGTGTTAATTTTGGATGTGATCCCTTTGGGCTGTGGTTTCCCCCAGTCTGGAAGTTGTTTTTTAGGGTACAATAAACCAGTGTTTAATTTTGCCAAAAGGGTTATCGTTTCATTTTTGTGAATTCTGCTTTCCCTTTGTGGGATCTAAAAGCTGTATGTATATTTTCCTGTACTAGATTTAAAGTTTTGGTTTTATTGTACAACTGGTATGTAGATTCAGTAGCAGAAACGAAAACAAGACAATAGTAACCAAAACCACAGGGGGATTATAACAATTCCACCCATTTTAATGAAAAGAAGAAACCATGGAAGGGGTTTTAGATGCCAAATTTACACTTAAGAGCCCCCAAGGGGGTTGAAATGCATCGTGTTTTTCATGTGCTTTGTTTTCAATGTCACTGGCGGTAACTAACCCCCCCTTTTTTAAAATTTTCTTTTTCTCCCTTCTTCTGTTTTTTTTTTCATCCCCGAGTGCATGCTTGTGAAAAGTTGTTATCCAAAACCAGTTAAAAGACGTTCTCCTCTAAAAGCTGCTGATGAGTTTTTACATGTGTGAAAGATTTTTTATGCTTACTTTGAACCCCAAAAACCCTGACACACAATCCTGTTTCTCTGAAAAAGTAAGCCCCAGTGCCATGATGCTTGTCGTCAGTGTGATCAGAGGCAATAGTATAAGTCCTATAGTGTGCAATCAGATAACTTTCACTGATGATTTTTTTATCGTGAAAATTCACGTCGTCAGACCGCCCTTGGGATGTTTTTCTCTGCAAAGAAAATTAAAAATGTTGTCGTTCAGCCTTTCCTGTGAGAAACGACAGAGCTTCCCCACAGAAGGTAATAAAAAAAAGTCCCACGGTCCTTCCCCAGGGAGACTCGAACCTCCCCTTTCCCCTTTGTAATCGTTGTCTTTTTTCTTGTCGAAAGGTTTGTGACTGGAAAATTTCAAATTTTCATAAATTTCATTTTTTTCTATAAGTAAGGGGTTGACATGACAAATTGCCAGCCACCCCACCCCTTCTCCCCTCCTTCGACACTCTTTCCTCCTTTCACTCTTTTTCTTCTTTCTCTCTTCTCCCCCCCTCTCTCTTCTGTCTTCTCTCTCTCTGTTCCCCTCCTCCCCTTTCTCTCTCTCTCTCTCTCCTCTCTCTCTCTCTTTTGCCCATCATCTTTCCGAAAAGGGACTTTTTACAAAATTGATCAACATTAAAGACAGTTTGATTCATTCTTGGGGGAAATCAAAAATTTTGCCCCAAAGTTAGGGATTCCAAGGTGGCTATCAAGAACGTTTTAAAAACGCATATCAATCATAAGTTTGGTAAAATTTCCCGCTTCCTTTTTTGAAAAGGCAATGATGCCAAACTGGCTTTCTGAAAAAAAATCGCTAAAGGAAAATCATTCTCTAAAACCCCCGCTTGGAAAATTCAGTCTGACCAAAAACAGTTTAAAAAGCACCCCCTTTTTTGTGCAGTCCATCTCGCCACATGTGTCACCCCACTAGATCGAAACCCCATGCAGTGTGATTTTTCCGTTAGCCATGAAGTGTTCAAACTGTTTTTTTACAATTGATCCCCCCTGGGGCATGAGAACAAAAAGATGGGTTTAATGCCTCGCCCTCTCTGCCCCCTTCCCCGGTACATTTCCCTCCTATTTCAGCTGTCCCCACTTTCGGTCTGGTTTTCGATTTGCCCCGCCCCCTGCCGGGGGGAAAAAGTGAGTTTTTCTGAAAACACTGCACAGTGCCCATCACTAAAGGAAGAACTTCCCCCCCACCCCCCACTGTGCCCCTTATAAATCGTTTGAGTACTCTCCCGCATGATCAGGAAAAAATGTCCTGAAGGGGAACAACAGAATCCACAGCATGAAAACGAAAACACTAATCGTTGATGGGGTTTCAAATCCAAACCCAAAATTTTTACCTGAAATGGAAATCAAGCGCCCCCACAACAGTTTTTTGGTGACTTAGCATTCCTAGGAAACAGCATCGTCTTGTAGGAGTTCCATAATAAGGTATTAACTCCAAAGAGTTAGGGTCACAGACATTTTCAGGTTTTCTTTTGATGTCTTTAGCAAACAACACCAATTTTGATTAAGTTGTTCTTAAAACATTTTTTTCACATTTTTTTCAGATATTCTCTTGGTTCCTACGGAAACTAGAAATCTGAAAAACACGTAGGGGGTATTGAATTTTTCTCTGTTTAACAAAATGAACATTCATTATCAGTTCCCTCCTGTTAATCGAATGCTTTTTCAAAAAAGAATGTTAAGAATTACTAATCTGAAACATCAAATTTTTACTTCTTTAAATTTGCTAGCTTAATTTGGATCTTTTATCGTCTTTCACAAATATGTTTAAAACCCACTTGAGAAAAATCAGTTAAATAAATATTGTTAATTCCCCCAGAGGATAGCAATAAACTTTTGACCTTCAGTCACTTTTGTTATAATTTTGGTGCTTTTGTCCTTTTGTTACCTCTTTTCATAGACTTTCGGATCTGTATTTCAAAGTTTTACGTTAATGTCTACTTAGAGCGAGTCTGTTTTTAATTTCTTTTCTTGTTTATTCTGATATACAATCATACTTTTCCCAGAAAAATCTGTAGAAGATCGGCTTCTTTTGTGCTGGTACGTAAAAACAAAAAATGGGCACGCTCTAGTACTGCCCTAAAAAAGTGCTCCTGTTGTGATGTAGCCTCCATGGCGACATGTGACTTTTCCGTGCGTACCCCCCTTATTTTTAAAAGCTTTTCCCCCTGGGTAGGGAAAAAGAAAAGGTAAAGAAACAATAATTCACGTTGGCCTGACCAGTATGATCGGTGTGCTGGTGGCTATGGGCGTAGGGAGTTTTGGTTGAATGGACGGATTTTGCCCATTGGTCAGAAAACAGGGGTGGTAATGCTTTAGAGTTAGAGAGTCTACGAACGTGTACTAAAAAAGAGGCAGGGGGAAAAAAAAAGGGAATAGGAAGGAGATGGCTTGGGACCTGAGGAAGGTTTTTGGGGAAAAACGAGTTCCCCCTGCAATCCACCTTTACCAGGTGGGTATACACGAGGGGAGGAAAAAAAGAAAATTAAGAAAAGGGAAAAAGGGAAAAAAATTTATGATTATTCAGATTTTGAAATAGTTACTTCCGGACTTCATTCGTGTTTCACCCTTTCCCGTGTGGGCAGCCCAGTTAGGCGATGAGGCAGTCGAACAAATTTTGGGTACAGTGCTGCGGCGCCCAAATCGTCCCCAGGGTTGGAGAATCGAACTGTAAAAGACAACGACTGCAAGTCGTGAGAAAACAAAGCATTTGTCATGTTGACCCATTTGACTTTTAATTGTCCCCCATTAGATTGGAACTCATTGATTACCTATATTTTAAGCCATCTTTTTGATTCTTTCTTAAAAAATATAAATATTGTATCCCCAGTGAGAAGGAAAAACCATTTAAAGATATATGTTGTATTGCTATGTATAAGAGATGAAATTTGGTCCCAGCTAGGGGATCTGGGGAATGTCGTCCCCCAACGGAGGGGGAACATAAGATTGAAAAGTTTGAATTTGGTTTTTGTTAGTAAATTTTTCCCCCGGGAGAAGAGGGGGAGAAAAAAGATTTATTTTTTGTGCGCCTTTGGTTGTTTGGAGGATTGCGTGTGCACGGAGTGAATGCTGGGTGATGCAGACATGCATTTATTCAGTGTGACAGTGGTGACCCCGAGTGATTCGAACCGCAACCTTCGGAAGAGGTTTCAATGAAGTTTCAATGTCAGCTGACCGTTTTGTGAGCGTTTCCCGACCCTTTCGCCCGAAAAGGGAGAATTTTTCCCATTTTTTTTTTTTTAAAGAATTTTTTTAGATTGGTAACCAAAAAAAAAAATTAAAAATTCGAAAATTTAATTTTTTTTAAAATTTTTTTAAAGGTCAGTAAATTTCCCTTTTTTAAAAAAAAAAGGAATTAAAATTTTTCGAAAGGTCAATGGCGGACGGTAAAGTTTGCCCCCCGGGAAAAAGGTTTACCCAAGGAAATTGCCTTTTGGTTTTTCCCCTTTTTTCCTTTTTTCCTTTGGGAAAATCCGTTCATTGGGGTGTTTCCGTTTTTTTTGGGGCTTTTGGTGGGTGTGGTTGGGTTTTTCCGTCCCTTTTTTTTTTCCCCCCGGTTTTCCCTTTTAGGGGTTAAAAAAAGGGAAATTTTCCCGGGGGGGCGGGGAGGTTAAAAATTTCGGTCCGGGTTTTTTCCCCCCCCCAAAATTTTCCCGTTCCCTTTTGTATGGGAAAACCTTTAAACTTTTTTTTGGGTTTTTAAAATGGGGTTTGTTTCCCCAAATGTGGATTTGTTTTACCTTTTTGCCTTGATTCCTTCTTTTGGGGTTGTGCCATTTTTGTAAAGGGGTTTTTTTGGGTGGTTTGGCTTTTTGGAAAAGTTTTTTCTAAATCAATTTTTTGGCTTTTTGTTTGTTTTTGGTGTTAAATTTTTCCCTTTTTTTTTCCTTAACCCCCTTTCTCCCCCCCCTTTTTTTAAAAAAGTTTGGATTTATTTTAAATTTCCCCAATTTTTTTTTTTGGGGGGTTTTTGGGGGGGTTGTTCCTTTTTCTCAAAAAGGGTTTTTCGTTGTTTTAACCCAAAACCCCTGGTTTCCCTAATTTTCTAAAAATTGCCCGTTTTTTTTAAGGGGGGGAATTAATGTTTTTTTATAAAAATTTTTAAAACCCCCAAAAGGCTCTTCCCCCATTTTTAAAGGGTTTTTTGCCAAAAAAAATTTTTAAAATGGGGGGTTTTTTTTAAAACCCCTTGGGTTATTCGGGCCCCTTTTTAAAAAAGGAAAGGGAATCCCTTTTATTAATTTTTTTTGGGAGGGGTTTTAAAGAGAAAAACCCCTTTGGGGCCCCCCCAAAAAAAAAAAAAACCCAAAAACCAATTCACCTTTCACAAAACCCCAAAACCCTTTAAAACCCAAAAAAACCCCCCCCCCCCACCACCCCTCAAAACAAAAACCCACCCCCCCAAAACAAACCCAACAAAACCCTTAAAAAAAACAACCAAAAAAACCCCAAACCCCCAAACCCCCCCAAAACCCCAAAACACCCCCCCCCACAAAAAACCCCCAAAAAAAAAACAAACCCAAAAAAATTTTTTTTTTTAAACCCCCCCAAAACCCCCCCCGGAAAAAAAAAAATCCCCAAAAAAAAAAAAAATCAAAACCCCCCCAAAAAACCCAAAAAAATTTTTTTAAAACCCCCCCCAAAAACCCCAAAAACTTTTTTCCCCAACCCCAAAAAAAACCCCCACCCAAAAAAAAAAAAAAAAAAAAAAACCCCAAAAAAAAAAAACCTTTACCAAAAAAAAACCCAAACCAAAAAAAAACCCAAAAAAACCCCCCATTTAAAAAAAAACCATTTTACAAGGGCCCGGGGGAAAAAAAAAAAAACCTTAAAAAACCCTTAAAAAAAAAAACAAACCTTTTTTTAAACCACCCCAAAAAAAAAAAAAAAAACAACAAAAAAAACAAAACAAAATTTCCAAGAAAAACAAAAAAAAGATTTGAAGAAAATTTTGCCCCTTTAAAGTTTTTGAAAAGGATTTCCGGGGAAATGGGTTGTTTGGAAATATTACCGGAGAGATTTTTTCAGGCGGAAAACCCGGCAAAAACTTGGGATTGTTAACCCCAAAAAAAGGGTTTTCCCCCCCCCCAGGGCTTTGTGGGGTTTTTTTGGGACGGGTTTCGATTCAAAGGAACAATTGGAAGGTTTTTTTCCCCCCCCGGGGTTTCCCCCCGGGGGGGGCCCCGCCTTGCCCCATACTTTCCCACTGGGTAAGGAAAAACCCCAGTCCAGGGCCCCCAATTTAAAAAAAAAAACCCAAAAAACATCTGGGTTTTTAAAAGGGTTTTACCCCCCTGTAAAAAACCCTTTCCCCTTGTTTGGGGACAAAATTTCCCCGGGGGGTTTTGAGTTCGGGGTTAAAAAAATCCCGGTTTGGCAAAACCAAACTAGGTTTTTTTGTAACCCCCGAAGGAAAAAATTTTTTTAAAAAGGACAAAGAATTGGCAAAATCCCGGGGGGCCCAAAAAAAAAAACCCCACCTTTTTGGGCTGCAAACAAATGATTTTGGGAAAAAACCCCCAGTTTTTTCCCCCCGAGGGGATAAAAAACCCTGAGTTTGGGGAGGTTTTTTTTTTTACAAGGGGTAAAAATTGGAATATTTTGGAAAAACGAGGCTTTTTTTGTAAATCCAACCCAAAACGGTTAACCTCCCAAAATTCTTTTCCGTCCTTTGGGGGCATTCCTTTCGTTAAAATCCGGGAAAAGGTAAAAATTTTTGGCCGAAGGGCCCCCAAAAACAAAAAAATCCCCTTTTCTTGGATTTTTGTTTTTTTGGGTATTAAACCCCCCCCTTGGCCCCTTTTGTTTTAAAAAGGGAAAAAAAAAAAGTTCGTCTGGGCGTTCCCCCCCAAAGCCTGGAATTGGGTTAAAAATTAACATTTCCCGGGTTTTTTGGGGCCCCCTTCCCCCAGAGGGGTTTTTTTTAAACTGATGCCCTCCCAAAAGGTGGGACGACTTTGGGGGGAAAAAAAGTTTTTCCCCCCGCTAAAAAAATTTCCCAAAAAAAAAACCAAAAAAATTGAAGGGGTTTCCATTTTTCTTTAAAAAAACCCCGTTTCTGCAACAGTTTCGGAAAAAACCCCCGGCTTGCTTTTTTAGGGCCCCCAAAAAAGCAGGTTTAGAGGGTTTGTCTTGCGGACAATTTGCATTGAGGGCCTTTTTGGCATTAAATTTTGGGTTTTCTTTCCCCGTTTCCCCCTTTTTGGGGGGGTGTGTTTTTTTTTGTGGAAACTTTTTTTTTCTTTTTTTTTTTTGGGGGGGGTTTATTGTTTTTTTCGGGTTTTTTTGTTTGTTTGTTTTTGTTTTTTTGTTTTTTCTTTTGGGGGTTTTTTTTTTTGGGGGGTGTTTTTGTTGTTTTTGTAATTTCGTCTTATTTGTTCTTTGGGTTGTTTTTTTTTCCCTGGGGGGTATGGTGAAAAAATTTTTTTTCTTTCGGTGGATGTAATTTTTAAAAGATTTTATTTCCCCAAAATTTTTTTTTTATAATGAGTCCCGAGGAAACCCTTTTTTGTGGTTGGGGAAAATGATTATTTTGAAAAAGGTGGGAAAAAACCCCAAATTTTTGGAAAAACAAAATTTGGATTTGGTTTTCAGAAAATTTTTTCTTTTGCATTCGTAGGATATGTAATTTTTTTTTGTTGGGTTTTTTTTTTTAAGGGGGAAAATTTTTTTTTGAAATTTTTTTTAAGATTTTGAAAATGTAGAATTTAAAGGGGAAATTTTTTTTAGAAAATGAAACTATTAATTTGGAAAAAAAGGGGTTTTAAGTTTTATTAATTCTGTTGTTGATTAAAAAAAAAAATTTTGCAAGTTTTTTTTTCCCCCCCGGGTGGGGGGTTCATGTAAGGAGAAAAACCAAAAGTAGTTCCGGCCTACCCCCATTGAAAACTTTTCCCAGGTGGGGGAAAAGAAAAGTAAAAAGAAAAATAATTCACGTGGCCTGACCAGTATGTTTCGGTGTCGCGGGGCTATAGACGTGGGGAGATTTTTGGTGAAGGGACGGCTTTGCCCTTTGGTCAGCAAAATGGGCTGGAATGGTAGAGTTAGACGAGTACTCACGAAGTGTACCAAAAAGAGCGCGGAGGGAAAAAATAAGGAATAGGGGAGATGGGTTTGGGGGCATGCCGGACAGGGGTTCGAAAGAACGGTTCCCCCTGCAAACCCCATTACCGGTGGGGATACACGATGGGGAGAGAAAAGAGAAAAGTTAAGAAAAGGGAAAAAGGGAAAAGAATTTATGATTATTAGATTTGAAATAATTTCTTCACGGACTTTATTCGTGTTTCAGCCTTTTTAGTGCGTGGCCAGCCCCCGTTGGCGATGAGGCAGGGTCGAACAATATTTGGGCTACGTGCTGCGGCCCCCTAATCGTCCCAGGGTTTGGGAAATCGAACTGTAGAAGACAACGACTGACCGTCGTGAGAAAACAAAGCTTTTTCATGTTGACCCATAATGCTTTTAATTTTCCCCCTTAGTTGGAACTCACTTGTATACCTATATTTTAAGCCATCTTTTTGATTTTTTTTGAAATATAAAAATTGTTCTCCAGTGGAAGGAGAACCCTTAAACGTTATGTATGTATTGCTATGATAATGAGAGAAATTTGTCCCAGCTAGTGGATTGGGAATGCTGTCCTCCCGGAGTGGAGGAACTAAGATTGGGAAAAGTTTGAAGTTGGTTTTGTTAGTAAATTTTTCCCCCGGGGAAGAGGGGGGGAGAAGAAGAGTTATTGTAGTGGCCTTTGGTTGTTTGGAGGATTGCGTGTGCACGGGGAATCTGGGGTGGTCAGGTTGCATTTATGCACAGTGTGACACCCCACCTGGGAGGATTGGTGGCGAGTACAGGGGAAACTCATAAGTTCACTTGACAAACAGTTTTTTGAATGTTCGTGAATGCTTTATCTCCATCTCAAAGGTCTTTGGGCAGAGAGTCTCTGATAAAGAAGATAGAAAACCCCTTGTTTACTAAGTTCTTACAGCATCCCGGGTTTTACATTTCATTCTGTTTTGTCCACTTGAAAAAAGCCCGGATCTCTCTCTCTCTTTCTCTCTCTCTCTCTCCTCCTCTCTCTATCCCAAAAAAACGTGCACGTGGCACAGAGAGAGGAGAGAGAGAGAGAGGAGGGGAGGATGAGAGAGGGGGAGAGAAGAGAGGGGAAACAAATACAATTATGCAAGCGCGCACACAAAAAACAAAAACGACCAAGACCAAATATACACACATATACAGACGCAGGCACAAACAGATACAGAAACACACCACACACACACACAACCCACACACACACAAAACCCACACCCCACAACCGCACGCACCCCACCCGGGAGCACGCGCCCCCGCGGCACACACACACAACACACACACCAACACCACGCAACACACACACACACACACCCACACACCCCCCACACACAACACACACACCCACAGATTTTCCCTTCCCCACAAAAAACCCCACATTGGCAACCCCATTAAAGGATAGACAGACATGCAGACTCAAGGCAACGGCAAAAGATGGAAAACGGCGGTCAATGACAACCTACCGGCTTTTCCAGAATCCAGTCAGAAAAAATTATGACGTCATCTGATGAATGATCGTCACTGAAATCCGCTTCAAACCAGGATCCATGTTTAAAAATTTCCAAGTTTTTAGCAGTTCCCCCCCGGATATTTTCGTCACCTTCGTGACGAGGGAAAGTTCAGGTAACGCAAAGCAGCTGTGTCATTGTCTGTATCACTGTGGGAACAACAGAAAAATAGATGTTGTATCCTGTGGGGGAACAACAGACAACAAGAGTTGTTCACGTGGGAAAAACAGGACCCTCATAGATGTTGATCACGTGGGAACAACAAGCAACTAGATGTGTATCACTGTGGGAAAAAACAGCAAAATTTTGATGTTGTATCACTGTGGGAACAACAAGCAATCATAGATGCGTTCACTGTGGGAACAACAGACAATCGTAGATGTTTAACACAGTGGGAACAACGCATCAGTGTTGTATCACGTGGGAACAACAACCCAAAAATAGACGATATTGTGGAAAAAAAGGGTTGCTCTGTACCCTTGTGGGAAAAAACAACGACAAATAGAGATGGTCGTAACATGTGGGAACAACAGCAATCGTACCGTAGATGTTGTTCCCCCTGTGGGAAAAACAGACTACTAGAAGTTGTACACTTGGGTTTAAAAACGGCATCGCCAGTATCACTGGGGGAGAACAGACAAGATTGATGTTGTATCACCGGGAACAACTGAAAATCAAGTGTGTATCACTGGGAAAAACAGTCTTTCTCTGTTCACTGTGGGAAAAAAGACCATAAAATATGTTTATATGGGGGGGAAAACAGTCATTGCACGCTATCACGGGAAACAACAGCAGTCGTAGATGGTATCACGTGGGAAAAACAGTCATTGCTCTTTAAACTGGGGGAACAACAGACAATCATGAGTTGTCCACTGTGGGAAAAAAGACAAATAGATGCTGTTTTTTTGGGGAAAAAAAATACTCATTGTCTCTAACACTGGGGAAAAACAGACAATTAGATGTTGTTCACTAGGGAACTAGTCTTTGCCTGCACACTGTGGAACAACAGACATCTAGATGGGGGTTCATTGTGGGGGGAAAAAAAAAGAATTGCACCATCGAACAACAGCGCCATGCTTAGTATCACTGTGGGGGAACAGCCCCGAAATCAGGGGTTGAATTACTTTGGGAAAACAGAAAATATGCTTTGTTTATGAATGTGATAAAACAGACGTCATTGCTCTTTTCACATGTAACACGGGCAATTACTGCCCGTATCACTGTGGGAAAAATGGACAGTTTGCTCTGAAATCACCATGGAAACCCAAATTTTTCAAGTATCTATCGTGTGGGAAAAAGCGCGGGATGCTTTATTAATATGCTGATAAAAGACAGTAAGGTTTGTATCCCCTGGAGAAAAAAAAAAGCAGCAAAGTTTTTATCATTTGGAAGAAAAATCATTTCCCCAGGTTTTTCTGTGAAATAACAGTCTGGGTCTGTGTTTGCTGTGGAACAGCCCGCTAGCTCGTTCATTGTGCAAACAAACCCGCCATCATTGTTCTGTTTAAATTTTGGGGGGGGGAAAACCGCCCTCATTGCTCTGTGTCACAGTGGAAAAGCCCAGTTCAGTCATTGCTCAGTGATTGTGAGAATAACAGTCACTGTTCTGTGTTCTGGGGAAAACTTTACAGTCATTATTCATAATCACTGTAAAAAGAAAGGGATTATTTATAGCTATTTTTGTAAAAGAACACGTTGCCTGTGCCCTGTGGGAATATTTTAAGTTAATACCATAAACCCGAACTTTGTTCTTTCTTAAGTGTTTTCGTACGCATTGTGTAGCAAACAGTATGATTCCAAAGATACAGTGGAATGCTTTAAATACAAGCATAAATTTATGCGTTTTACCCCTATTTGCAGTCTGTCCACTACTTCTTTTGCAAAGATTTGCTATGTGAAAGCACCCAGGAAGTAATACTGGTCCTTTCAAAATAAAGGGAAAAGATTAATTGGTTTTTAGTTAAGAGGCCCCTTTCCCCATTTAGGACTTTTAATCGGCTTAAGCACGTTTAAAAAGGATTTTAAAAAAACTCAGAAGAGTACCTAGAACCGTTTCGTGGAACATAACAATACATATTGAAGCATCAGAAAGCAGCTCAAAATAGTCGTTTTCCAACACAGATTCTCTCCACTTTTTAAAAAAGGAACGCTGAATGCTGGCCAGTTTTTTGAAACGTCCAGGGGAGAAACCAAAAAAAAATACTTTGAAAAAAACAGGAAAATGTTTTTACTATGTTTTTTTACCCGACCCCCGACAACCCAAAAGCGTATTTTTCTTCCTTAGGGAAAAATATAAAGTAGGGAATTAGCTTTAATCCCCCGGTGTCAAGGAATGACAGAATGCTGGGGGAATTACCATTTGGTTTCCCGGAATAATCTGTAACTGGCGGTTGATTCTAGTATTAGTTCTATTCGAACACATTTTAATGCCAACAATGACACCCCCACATACACTGAACACACACCACACCACAACACCACACACACCCCCCACACACACAGCCCCACACCCCACAAACACAACACCTCACGCATGTGCGCGGCGCACCGTGCGATTCACCAGCACCCAAAAAATAATGCCCCCAACCAGCACGCACGCACTGCACCCCCCAAATCAAAAAAGCAGAAACACGGATAAAAAAAAACCGACAGGGGGGACGACATGCGCGCACGGAACATCCCTGAAAACAGTACCTGATCCATGGACGGGTTTTGAAACACTGAAAAGTTTACTTACCAAAAAGGATCAAATTCCCCTTGATTGCACACACACCCCACCCCCCACACACCACCACACACCACCACACACAAGTCACACACCACACACACACCCCACACACCACCACTCATCAACACACAAAACACACACACCACGACGCACGCACACACCACACCACACCACCACACACAAAAACAAAATAACACACACACGCGCAACACACGCACACGGCGGCGCAAGCACGCACCATGAACATGCACGCCAAGCAAACACACACACAACACACACACACACACCAGCAGGCACACCCCAGCAGACGCCCAAACGCACACAAGAGATTGAGGTGTGTGTGGGTGGTGTGTTTGTGTGGGAGTCGGTTGGGGGGTGGGGAGTCTGCCTGTTGTTAAATTGTGCATATATTTATTTATCTTTCAACTATTATCTATTATTATCTTCTATTATTATCTATCATCTATCTGTGTGCATGCGTGCGTGCCGCGCGCGCGCGCGCGTGTGTGTGTGTAACTTATAAACTTATTACAATATAACTAGATGGAAATATAATGTATAGTATAACTACACACAACACAACAACAAACACACACACACACCACACACACGCACGCACGCACGCACGCACGCACGCCGCACGCACGCACGACGCAACACACCCACCAACACACACACAAAACACACACACCCAACACACCCACACACCTAAAATCCCTGGAAGAGGAGGAGGAGCGGGGGAAAAAATTTTCTGGTTTTTCCCAAACTGTCCTCAAAAAATTTGGGGGAAACGAATCGGAAAAGAGGGTGTACGTGTTAGTTTCAGAACTCCCGTTTAAAAACCCCTGTGTGTTTTCGTGCGTGAGGGCGTGGGCGTGCGTGCGTGCGGGTGTTGGTGTGAGTGTGTGTGTGGTGTGTGTGTGTGGGTGTGTGTGCGCGGCGTGGTGCGGGGTGGTGTGTGGGGTGTGTGTGTGTGTGTGGTGTGTGTGTTGTGTGTTGCGGGGCCCCGTTCGTGGCAGCGTAATAGGCCCATTTGTGTGCAAAATGAATGATAGGAAAGAAGTTTTCAGTAGTGCAGTAGTGCAGCAGCGCAGTAGTATTTAGTAGTAGTAGTAGTAGCGTAGTAGCAGAGCGCAGCGGGCAGCAGTAGTGTAGTTGTGTGTAGTGTGGCAGAAAGGAGCAGCAGCGTATAGTGTAGTAGTAGTAGTAGTGGTGGTGGTGGTATTTGTGGTATGACAATCATTGTCGTCATCATCTACTTTTTCTTTTTATCATTATTTTGTAGTTGTGTTAGCAAATTTTATCGTTGTGTGATGAGATGATGATGTGATATGAATACATTTTATTGTTGTTGTTTTTCCCCAAATTGTCATCTTTTTAATTATTTTAAAATTTATATAACAAATTTTATTATTATTTTTCAACATCATCTCACAAAATTGTGTAGCGTTGTTTTTGTTTTTTTTGTTGTTGTGGGGGTTTGGTGGTGGTTTTTTGTTGTTTTGTTTGTTCTTTCTTCTTCTTTTTTTTTTTCCCCCTCCTCCTCCTTTTCCTCCTCTCCTCCCCTCCTTCTCAATTCATCATCCCTTCGTGTCGCGTCGTCGTCTTTGGGTAGTAGTCGTCATTATCACAGTTGTTTTTAAATTTAGGTATTAAACAAGACTTACCCGAAGTTGTGTTTAATTTGGGTTATTTTGGCATGTGTTGGCAAGGGCGTTCAATGCGTGCTATGCGCGGGAAAAATACTCGGGTTTTTGATGTGGTTGACTCCCCGAACGAAAAATTATTGGGTGGGTTTAAAAAAAAAAAAAAATTTAAAACTGTGAAAAGGGAGGGCACGTGAAGTCCCCTTCCCCAAAACTGTGTCAATAAACCAATTAAAATAAATCAAGGTAAGTTTGTTTAATTTCCCATTTTTATTTCCGCATCGATTGGTTCATCCACTTTCACATGAAAATGCTGGAGGAGGTCAAACGCGTAATGAATTAAAGCTGAGATAGCTTCTTAATTTCTTTTACAAACATCTCAAACATTTCTCGACTTTCCCCAACATGAAATCGAAACACAGATTTTACCATTTTTTACAAATTTGTCCAGAATGGACTGACTGAAGCTTTTGGGGGCCCACGGGTTTTGCAGTAAAAAACGGCTAAAAGTCCTTCTCTTGCCCGTCAGCAGCTCCAAAAAGAGTCAAGGGGCTCCTGCTGAAAAGCTTTTGATGTATAGCTGCTCGGGTTTAATGCGCTAAACACTTGCATGCCCACCCCAGATGACTCCAACACGTTTTACCATCTGGAAAAAGTGTCTCTTGATGTATGTCCATGGGGTTTAATTAAAAATTTAAAGATTTCTTTTTCTTGTCTAAGGGGTGGTTCTCTTCAAGTTTCTTGGATTGTACAACAATACACAGCTTTTTGTTTGGAAAAAGTAATTACTTTTAAAGGCTTTTCACGCCCCTTCCTGGTTTTGGGCTCTTGAGAACTGAAACGGTATTTATCCTACACTTCCTGCACTAATATTTTTTCGTCCCCCAAAAGTCGTGCATGGAGGTTTGGCCTCCTTTACCTGCACTGTGCTAGAATCATTGCCCAAACTGAGGGGGAGATGTTTGAGATCTAGTTTCCTTACCAGTCCAAGCCTTTCAATATATTGAACAATGACCAAATCCCATACTCCTGATATTTTGGAAAAAATTGCCCCCGCTTTCAAATTTTCCCTTAACTTTTCGACACATAACGGTGACACCCCCATATCCTTTCCCCCCCCCCGGTGCTAAAAAGGGAGAAAACAATCGTTAATTATCGGTTTTGCTTTGGGGATTGCTCCTGTCTTGTACAGTTCGCAAAAAGGTTTGCAACTTATGGTGAGGAAATGTGATTGATTTCTAAAAACCATTTGCCCCCTTTCGAATGTAACTGCCTGGGTTGGCAGTGGATGGGGGCTTGAATCCATCAAAAGGTCCCCTGTTTCCCGTTTTTCCCCCTTGGGTAGTTAGCCCCCAGACATTGCACCCTAGCATGTTCAGACCCCTTTGCTGTATGAGGGTTGAAGGGCCCTTGGTGGCTGGGGAAATGTAGAAGCCTGGCCCTGGGGGAGCCTCACGGGTGGGGCCCCCAAAGTCGCGGGGAGTCTGGGTACCATACCTGTGTTGGCCAGTCCCCGGGACCCCCGCACCCCCCTGGCCGTTTTTGCTGAAAACCCTTTTGAAGGCTTGTCACCACAATGAAAGGTGGAAAACTGTACACAGTCATGTTTTTTCCCCGAGTAAGAATGCATCAACAGAAAAAGCAGTGGGTCAGGTTTTTATGAACTTTTTTGTCCATCGGGGTTTTTTATCCTGGAAGCAAAAATGTCAAAGGTGTTAAATTCCCGTGCTGTCCCTAGGGACTGCTTTCAAACTTCCATTTCACTCTGTTAATGGGTTCGTATTATAATCTGCAAAAACATTCAGCTACCTGGAAAAGTAAGCAGCACTGCCCCATTCGAGGAGACTGCCGAACCCGTATCTCTTTTTATTATATAATTTTTTTAAAAAATATATATATATTAATATATGTGTGTGTGTGTTATATATTTGTTAGATAAAGTTTTTTAAAAAAAAATTACAAATTTGTTTCAGCGTGACGCTATCGTAGGTGATTTCGGGTTGCCCCCCGCCGGTGTTTATAGCGTGTGGGGCCCCGGTTTCGGTGTTTTCACGTGCTGGTTGGTGCACGTGTATTTTGGATATTCAGGTTGTTGTTTGGGTGTGTTCATAACAACGGTTTCCATTTATGCCTGCAGTTGTTTTACTATTTTTGTTTTTGTGTTTGGTTGCTAGGGGTGGTTTTCTGTATTAGCTTTTTCAGTTTTAAGAATAAGCTGCTCTTTTTGAAATATTGCTGTATGGTGATGCCCTTTTTATTATTTTCCCGGTTTTGTAGTTTGTTTTTGCGTCTTTAAGTTTCCGATGTTTTATCAGATTTGTTTTAAAACTTTATCTTAACAAATGTTGCTCCCCCCAAAGGGGTTGACACTTATAAAAAAGTTTTTGGGGTTTTAAAAACCACATTGATCATTTAAAATAATATATAATTTATATATATATATATATTAAATTTTACTATATTTTTAAAATATTTATATAATAAACAAGTTGGGGAATTT
>JAMYXO010003692.1:17500-19415 GCA_033310375.1 Conus canariensis | reverse complement strand
TTCTTTTTTTTTTTTTTTTTGGGGGGCCCCCCCTTTTTGGGTTTGGGGGGGTTTTTTTTTTGGGGGTTTGTGTTTTTTGTTGGGGGTTTTTTGGGGTGTTTGTGTGTGTGTGTGGGGGGGGGGGGGGGGTTTTTGGGGGGGGGGGGAAATTTGGGGGGGGGGGGGGGGGGGGGGGGGGGGGGGGGGGGGGGGGGGGGGGGGGGGGGTTTTGGGGGGGGGGGGGGGGGGTTTTTGGGGGGGGGGGGGGGGGGTTGTGGGGGGGTTTGGGGGGTTGTGTTTTTTTTTTTTTTTTTTTTTTTTGTGGGGTTGTGGGTTTTTGTTTTTTGGGTTTGGGGGTGTTGTTGTGTTTGGGCTTTTGGGCGAGGGGGCCCCCCCCGGGGGCCCCGGGGGGGTTTTTGGGGGGGGTTTTTTTTGGGGGGCCTGTTTTGGGGGGGGGGGGGTTTTTGGGGCCTTTGGGGGTTTTTTTCTTTTAAAAAACCCCCAAACCCCCCCCCCGGGGGGAAAAAAAAAAATTTCCCTTGGCTTGGGCTTTTTCGGGGGGAAACCCTTTTAAGCTTTTTGGGGTTTTCTAAAACTTGGCATTTTGGGGGCCCCCTCAGCCCCCCCTTTTGGGTTTTGGGGGCCCCGGGGGGTTTGTTTTTTTCCCGCCCCCCAATTGGGGCCGTTTGGGGTTTGGTTTTTCAAGTTTTTTAAATTTAAAGTTTTGTTGTGGGGTTTTTAGGGAAAACCCTGTGGGTTTTAAATCAGGGGGGCCCAGGGGAAAGGTTTCCCCCCCTTTAAAAATTTTGGGTGCTAAATTTTGGGTTTACCGGGGGAACCCCTTGTTTTGGGTCAAAAATCGTTTTTTTTTTCCAAAAGCTTTTTGGGAGGGGTTTTTGGGGCTTTTTATTTTTTTGGGGGGGGCCCGTTTTCCCTAAAGGTTTTGGGGGAAAAGAGGGAAGCTTTTTTTTTAAAAGGTTTAAAGGGCCCCCCTGAAAGCACGGGGAATTTAAAAAAGGGGGGGGGCCTATTTGGGGGCCCCAATTAAAGGGGTGGGATTTTTTTTTTTTTTTTTTTTGAAAAAAAGGGGGTTTTTCCAAAAAAAACCCACTTTTTTTTTGGGGGGTTTTTACCAGGGGAAGGGGGGGAAAAAAATTTTATTTTTTTTTGGGGTTTTTTTTTTGGTAAAAATTTTTTTTTTTTATTTTTTTAGGGGAAAAAAATTTTTTTTGGGGGGCAAAAGGTTTGGGGTTTTATTTTTTATGTGAAGGCCCCCTTTTTTGGGGGTTTTTTTTTGGGAAAGGAAAAAAAAAAAAGGGGGGTCCCCCAAAAAAAGGGTTTAAGAAAAGAGGTTTTGGGGGGGGTTTTGGGGGGTTTTTCCCCAAACCCCTTTTAAAAAGGGGGTTTTTTAAGGGGGTTTTTGGGAAATTGGGGGGCCCCCAAAAAGGTTTTTAAAACCCGTTTTTTTTTTCCCCCCCTGGGGGGGGCCCAAAGGGGTTTTTTTTGGGGGGGGGGGGGGGAAAAAAACCCAAAAAAAAATTTTTCCTTTTTTCCCCCCCCAAAAAAAAAAACCCCCTTTGGGGGGGCCCCCCAAAAAAAAAAAAAAGCAAAAACTTTAAAAAAACAACCAGGATTTTTGCCCCCCCCCCACCCCCAAAACCCCCCCCGGGGGGCCCCCGGGGGGGAATTAAAAAACCCGGGGGGGAAGGGAACCCCCCCAAAAAAATTTTTTGGCCCCCTAAAAAAAAAAGGGGGGGGGGCCCCACCCCGGGGGGGGGAAAAAACCCATTTGGGGGGGAATTTCCATGGGGAAACCCCCCCCCCCGGGGGGAAAAAAAAGGGGGGGGGAAAGGGGTTTTTTTTTTTGGGGGTTTTGGGGGGGAAAAAAAAAGGGGGGGGGGAAAAAAAAAGGGGGGGGAAACCCCCCCGGGGGGGG
>JAMYXO010003692.1:10000-12500 GCA_033310375.1 Conus canariensis | reverse complement strand
GAAATGGGCCTGTAGTTAGACGGATCGGTGTGATCACCTGTTTTATAGATCGGCATTACTCTAGCAATTTTAAAAGCCTTGGGGAACTGATTTTTAGAAATGCAGAGATTGTATATATAAGTAAGTGTTTCAGCAATTACAGGGGCTGACAGTTTGAGAATCTTTCCGTCAATGCCATCAAGGCCAGTAGTACTACTTTGCTTTAAGTGAGTAAGAGCATTACATACTTCGTGTACACATAACAACGGAATATCTAGACATGTTGTGATATTTTTGGATTGACAAAACTTCATCAGAACATCTAAATCGTTTTGTGAGGATCTGTTTCTTTTTATGGTGAAATTGGCAACATTGCAGAAGTGTGTATTCAACATTTCAACTGATACATCTTTCGGTGTTGTAGCACGAGCGTTAGAATTTTTATTGCTAAGCTGATTGATAGCCTTCCAAACTGATCGGTTGTCTGTTTTAGAGTAAATAAGATCTTTAAAATATTTCTTTTTGGCTGAGCGTTTTAAATAGTTAACAAGATTTCTTTGTTTCATAAATTCTATACGATTACCTGATGCTAGAAGTGAGTCTCTTAAATCCATGGATTTTTCTATATCACTTGTTATCCAAGGCTTTTTAGGGGTACTTTTGACACGAATTGTTTTTAATGGAGCGTGCTTATTGTAAACATTGAGAAAAGTGTGATACCAAACTTCTAAGGCTTCATCGGGATTTGTGAACTGATACACAGAGGAAAGTGAGGAATTCATCAGATCGGTAAGGAACAAGTCTTTATCAAAGCCTGAAAAGTTCCTGTACGTAATATACTTGTGATGATTTAGGGGGATTTTAACGCCTCGTTTAGACCAAGTAAAACAGACAGGGGAGTGATCGCTGCATCCAAAAACTGGTGAACATATTTCTATTATGGTACGTACAGAAGAGAGAAAGAGAGAGAGAGTGACTGAGTGAGTGAGTGAGAGAGAGAGTGAGTGAGTGAGTGAGTGAGAGCGAGAGAAAGTGAGTGAGTAAGTGAGTGAGAGAGAGAGAGTGAGTGAGTGAGTGAGTGAGAGCGAGAGAGAGAGAGAGAGTGAGTGAGGAGAGCGAGAGAGAGAGAGAGAGAAAGAGAGAGAGTGACTGAGTGAGTGAGTGAGAGAGAGAGTGAGTGAGTGAGTGAGAGGGAGAGAGTGAGTAAGTGACTGAGAGAGAGTGAGTGAGTGAGTGAGTGAGTGAGTGAGTGAGAGAGAGAGAGAGAGAGAGAGAGAGAGAGAGAGAGAGAGTTCACTGTTGAAATAAAAACTCTGGTGCACAAAATATAAATCATTACTTGATTGCCTGGGGTAAGTTTGTTTATACACACACACACACACACACACACACACACACACACACACACACAGGGAGAGAGAGAGAGAGAGAGAGAGAGAGAGAGAGAGAGGACTGACACTGACATCTTTTATTGACAATGGCTTATAGCCTTTTTGTCAAGGGGGTACAATGTCTTTTTCATGCATAGGAGAAAAGAAAACAAAAGAAAAACTGCAAATTAGGTGTCTATACAACTAAGCAAAATTAAGAGATGATTTCCATTTCCATCACTCATTTGCGTTTCTTGTATATGTTCTAGTACAAAAATCATTCTCACACAACAACCATTCCCTTCACATGCGCACACTGATCCATCCTATCTTCCATCGACTTGCACGCACGCATTGATATCCTTATCCTCCCTTCTCCCCATCCACATACATTCTCTGTACAGATGATTTATCTGGCTTGATATTATGAAAACCACTCACTTGAACCATCAAGCTTCAAGGTCAAATAAGTATTCTAAACAATAAAAAAATGAAATATAATTGATATCCCCTCAGTGTTTTGAACTTTTATTCATTCATAATTTTCTTCCGCGTGTCTCCAGCTTCTGTTAGATATTTTGCCAGCATCTTTAACAATGTTCCATCATTTGTTTGCAAAATATTGTTAAGGTTTCGACTCTTGACTATGTTATGATCAAAGAGTCTTGATTTTTTTTCTAATGTTCTCATAAGCAGGACAAGTGAACAAAAAATGTAACTCATCTTCTCTAATTGCAATATCATTACATAATGGACACGAATCATCAACAGCATTATTATTTAGATACCATCTTTTGTTAGCATTTAATCCCAGTGTTCTATTTCTAAAGCTTGCAAGGATACCTCTTTGCCACCGATTAGATACTAGATGTAAATACTTTTCTGCCTCCAAGTTACTTTTGAAGGATAGGAACCAAGAATATCTATCATGTTCTTCTAGTTGACTGTGCCAGTTTTGTTTATACGAGGAAATTAATCTATCTTTGAATTCAGACATAAAAACGGTTTCGTTTCCGACTGCCTGGCTCAACCACACTATCCCAAACCCATTCTCTGTCAGCACTTTCTTAACCTTAGAGGCCCAGTTAACATTTCCTAACTCACATTGTTGCAGCATCATGTCATAGGCTTGCCTGCTCATTCTAGCTACT
>JAMYXO010003692.1:0-5000 GCA_033310375.1 Conus canariensis | reverse complement strand
AGGAAGTAGATCATCGCAGTTCATGTTTTATTAATAAATAAATATTATTTTATTTTTTAAAAATGAGCACCGAAAAAACTATTACTAACCTTGTATACCATTCTGCTGTTATTGGAGGCCTAAGTGTAGGATACACAATGCTTGGTAAAAGCCTGTTAAAAATAAAACCAGCAGATCTTGGCAAACTAGACTTTGAAGACTCAGCAAAGCTGATTGCTGTTATTACAGCTTCATTTGCTACGAAAGATTTTCTAGTTAAGCAAGGAATAATTCCAGACAGTATCAATATGTAAAATTAAAAAAAAATACATTTATAAAAATGGCTTCACTCGTAATGATGATTGGTGGCGCTGTGGTTAATGCGCTTGCTTTTAGCGGAAGTAATTACGCATTTAGTAAACTACAAAATAACAATGAGAGAAAAAGACAACAGAGCTATGGAGCAACTAGCTGCTGCACAAGACACCTATGAAAAGCAAAGAATGGAGCAGTTAGATTTTATTAACGACAGACTTAAACAACAGGGACATGCAGCTTACACATTTAAAGATGTTGACCAGGCAATAAAAGAATATTATCTTGTAACAGGCAAGCCAATCGAGACATTGCCTCCACCAAAATTCAGCGATTTTTATCAACCATCAGAAAAACAAAAGATGCAAGAAATATTGTTTATTGCCTTTGGCATGACCGTTGTGTATTTTGTTGCACATAATATTGGCTGAATAAAAAATGAACAAGATCTATTATTCGCCAAAAGGATATTGGAAGGGAATAACAGCAATTAAAAAGCTAAGCCAAGCAGCTGGAGTCAGTGAACAAACAGCAAAAGAATGGTTATCTAAACAAGCGATTTGGCAAATTTATTTACCAGCGCCTAAACGAATACAAAGACCACACTTTGTGAATATAACACCAAACGACACCCATCAAATGGACCTTCTATATTTACCCCATGATACGATTAGACGAAAAAGATTTAAGTACGCGCTTACAGTCATTGATATAGCTTCAAGATACAAAGATGCGGAACCATTAACACAAAAGAGTGCTTCTGCTGTTGCTGTCGCTTTACAACTGATATATCAACGAGGACCCTTAACTTATCCTCGCATGATTCAAGTCGATGACGGAAAAGAATTTAAAGGTCAAGTAAATCAATTATTGTTAAAACATAGAGTTACTATTAAAAGAGGCATTCCGGGAGTTCACAGATCACAGGGTTTGGTTGAAAACTTTAACAAACAGTTATCTGAAAGACTTTTCTCCTACCAGTATCACAGAGAGCTGATTGACAATTCTCGCAACACAGAATGGGTTAGAAGGCTGCCCTCAGTTTTGCGCGCAATGAATAATGAAGAATTTAAAGGTCTAAAACCAGTACAAGCAATCAGAAAACAAACAATAAATGTTGTTGAAGGAGAGTCTTCATCAAGCAAACTATTACCATTTGGTTTGAAAGTGAGATACCTTTATTCGCCGGGAGAAGCAGAAAGGGACACCCGCATCAGGGCAACAGATCCAGTTTGGAGTGTTGATCCATATGAATAAAAAAAATTGTGAAAATGAATCCACCCGTGTATTATTTACGAGAAACTGACACAACAAAACGGCCGGCCCCTCAAAGATCTTTTGTGAAGGAAGAACTGCAGATAATCCCTCCAGACACAGTCGCTTAATTATTTTTTAATTTAAATTAAAATGGCGGCAAGAATGGAAAAGGAAGAATCCTTACGTAAAATGGCACTGGAAGCAAGAATGGTGAAGGAAGAGTCCTTAGAAATAATGCGAAAAATATTTGATTATAATCTTGCTATCAGACTAATATTTAAGAAGATTGATTATGCCATGCTAGACAAAACCTCAAATTTTGATTGGGAATATATTAAAAAAATTCGAGCGCATTTAGCAGTAATGGATAATAATTTGGTTGAATTGGGTGATGATATAGTTAAGCTTAACGAACTGTTTTAATCTACGCAAATACATTTGGGTTTAAAATGGAAGCTCAAAGGGAAATGGCAGAAATGACAAAGGAAAAGTCTTTAAAATTAATGCAAGATTTATTTGAGTATCAGTATATCATTAAAGAAGTATTTGAGAAGATTGACAATCCTTGGCTAGAACAATCGCCAGACAATCGCTTTAAACCCCAAAGCTTTTATTTTGATTTATGGGTATGGGAACATGAATATTGCGAAATGACAAAAAAAATTAAAGCACATCTAGCATTAATAAATAATATTAATTTTGCTAAATTAGATGATGATATAATTGAACGTGCGATTGCTGAAAAATATAAGCCCATATGATTATACTATTCTCCAATGCCCGATTGCATATGAAAACTCTGGATTAACAAACACACGTTTTGTGTTTGTTCTATCTAATGACTTCTTTGTTACAACAGTTGTGTTGATCTCATGTAGATTAGATCGTAGTTTTACGTTGTCATGATGAAAAGTCTTATTGTCAAACAATGCTTTTTTATAGTTGTCATGGGATATGCTTGACTGCACAACACTGCGAGATATTCCCTTTGCTTTTTTAACAACTTTTTTTTGGCTTGAAAGACTGTACATTTTCGACCTCAAACCAACAAACTCCTTGATCACACCACCAGATAATTCATCCTTCATCTTACCTAAAACCTTCTTGTTAATATCTGAATGCAAAGGCGAATCTTTAGGGTAATCAGATGTGTCGTACCATCCAGCATGCCCTTTAGCTACTTCTAATTCCATGTCTTTATAGATATCTTCAGTAGGGATGTCGATTACAAAGGAATCTGTATCTGTGTACAGAACTCTGGACTCTGGATACAAGGGCTTAAAGTAGTCATAAAGAAATTCTAACATCAAAAGCTTCGACAGCTCTAAAACAGTAAACCCAATAAAAACGGGCTTATCCAATTTGACTTTCTTTTTTTTCATCATTATGCCAAAAAGCTGATCATGAAATCTTCTGAAGTCCTGATAATTAGGTTTTGAAGTCAACTTAATTGCAACGTTTTCTCTGGTGACCAATCTAACATCTTTACGCTTGTGCGGATTTTCCATAGTCTTTCCAAAACAGCTGTTGTTCATCAACTTGAAAAAGTCTTTTTCTGAAGCATCTGTGGATTTAGTTCTGAGATCAGTGTTCTTCATTATGTATGGTTTCATGAACTGTTCTTGATCAAAAGCAATTATACGATGAACAGCTGTCAACTTCAAACCATGTCTTAAATAAAATTGAAGAAGTCTGTAATGGCAGACATAATTTTTTTTGCCTCGAAGATTAGGCACAAGTTTAGGTGGTTCTGTTTTTGCCATCTTTAGACTTTCTGCCGCTAATGGATAGTCATTATGGTAATCATGAAGTTCATGAGGATATTCTAAATCAACTTCTAGAATGAGACCTCTTTTACGATCAGCTTCTAGAGTAGGTAGCCATTTTAAAAACTTTTGAATGTCTTTGAGTCCTGTGTACATTTTAAAGTTGCGTAATGGAAGTGATTGCGCCATTGCCCATCCATACAGATTGTTTGCTCTAATACATGAGATTAGTTAGACCTTTTACTTGGATCATAGTCGTCCAAGTATTTGTTGTTTGCTTTACAGTAATGGTGCGACGCCATACTGATTCCCCCACGCAATCCGTTTTCAATCATCTGAAGCATTGGCAGGTTAGACAATAAATCAATTTGTACTCCAGTAAATTTTAAGAAAGCGTCCCAGCTCATCCCGGGCGCAGAAATGTAATGCGCGGGATCCAGGCTGTAATGTTTCATGCAGGTCTTCCTATAATTTTCAAAGACGTCCGCCAACAAACAGGTATCCCATTAAATAGGAATCATGATAGTCTCCCATCGTTTTACACTCTAACTTCTGCCACGCATCTTGAGCATAAGAATAATCAGAATCACTGATGTCCTTTCCTCTAAGACTACTAAAGAACGCGCCTTTAGGTGGAAGTGTATCTTCGTCAAACCTTTCCCAACTGTTCATGTACTCATAAGGGTAAACGCCCTTTCTAACAAGAGTTGGGTCAAAATATTCTTCTGTTATTGGGCAGGACTTTAAGGACATAGCCAGTGACTCTAATGAACCCATCATGTGTTGCATAGAGTTCGTAGAAAGACATGTTATTTAAAGTGAAACACATGTACTTTTCTGATGACTGTGCAATGCATGACACCCTGAAGTCGCTGGTTACTGCTTGCATTATAAGGTGAGAGTCGTAACCTCGCAAGTTGTGAAAGAATATAGGCAGCTTCCATGTCTTTGGTTCAAACTTTAGTTGAAGATTGCATTTGTTATGTGCTGCTCCTCTAAACTTTCCACTAATGTGATCATGGTCTCTTACTGTTGGATTCTCTGCGGTGGCAACCAAGGCTGCCCCACAAATCCAACAGTGAGTGGCTGAGTCATACTGTTGTTGGTCTTCAGGCGTCATTATGATTTCAGATAAGTTTAGATTATTAGAACAGGCATTACGCACTTGCTGCATGCGTTTTAAGAAGTATTTTGCAGCATTTGGTCCTCTGTATAATTCTGGCTTTGAATGGGCGCCATCCGACCTAACAATGATGAAGGCAAATGAGCAAATCTGATGATTACTCATTAAGACTGTTTTAGGAAGTTTCTGTGGGGTTGGTCCTTCATAAGGAACAATGAGTGATTCGAAGTCTGCGTAAACAAACATATGGACTAGTTTGCAACCGTTTCCAGTTCTTAAAACTAACTTTACTGCCTTCTCCGGGCGTAATTAGTTCTGTATCACAGTCAACTGGGCTAATACAATGTTTTACATGTTCGCTCGCAGCTTGAACGGACGGAATTCTTGTTAAACATTTTCTACAGAATTCTTGTTTGCTATGTTGTTTTGTAGTATGCACTAGTATCTACTCATTGTGCGTATTAGAGTGTAGTGCAACCCATTAAGGCTTTGCATTAGGAGTAAGTCTACATGACTCCTGGCTGGTTCGCCTATTGTTGGACTGTTCTTTGACACTCTAA